>JBBPDJ010000008.1:15280778-15304093 GCA_037974625.1 Cucumis cinereus
TATATATATAAACTTCAAATATATGGATTAAAATAATATTTTATTTTCTAATAAAAATAGTTGGGAAAATATTTGAAAATACATTAAGTTAAGTTAAAAAAGTTAAGATATAGTTTATAAATAAATAAATTTAAAGGTTTGAAAATCCCAATGAAATTGAAATTTGCTATTTCCGTTTCCTTTTGGTATTCATAGTGTGGGCTCGAAAGCAATAATAAATACAAAGCTTTTTCCATGGAGGCTTCTCGTTCTCCATAATCAAAGCTTCTAAGTTCTATCCACTACCAACCATATCATATTCCATACACCACTCTTTCAACTTCTTCACAATACTTCTACAATTTCCTACCACTTCCAACTACATTCTTCGATCGCCTGCAATGGGTCGCGGAACGGAGAACGGTGGCTCTTCCATCTCCTTCGCAGCTGTCGTCGCCGGATTCTTTTTCTTATTAGCTTTGTATTGTGCGGTCGATCCCTTCAAGCACAGTGTAATCGCTAACTTCCCTGATTTTGAGACCTACTATGTCGAATTGCCTTCGTGGTCTCAAATACCGAAGGATAGAGACAGTGAGAATTTGTTGCAGAAGTCGACCATTATGTTTAAGGATCAAGTTCAGGGCCCTGAGAGTGTGACTTTTGATTCTTTAGGGCGTGGACCTTATACTGGTGTTGCTGATGGTAGAGTGTTGTTCTGGAATGGTGAATCGTGGACTGATTTTGCTTATACTTCGCCTAATAGGTAATGTTCTGTGTTACCTGTTTGGAATTTCTCGTTTGTGAATTCTTCTAGGGTTTCGCGTCCATGGAGGAAGTTTGATACTGTAGATGTAGTTGAATCATGTTTTTTATGTTTATCCTTTTTTAATTCGAATTCAAGGGCTGACGATATCTTAAACTCCTCCAAATAATTTTATATATTGTGCTTTCAAGTTTGAAAAATGATGTTTTTAAAATTTTGTGTTTGGATGATAACTTAGTTTAGATCGTTAGAAAAGTAATTATTCTTTAAATCCTATGAATTATGGCAAAAATCTGCTGTTTCAGTGAAAATCTCCCTCTCTTTCTAATTATTTATATTATCATCAAATCTTATTCTTTTTGGCTGCTTCATATATACTGATTATTATATGTAGTATAGCCTATAAGTGGAGACATGCTGTGAAGTTTGATATTAATATTTAATTGGGACAGATTAGTGTGAATACTATATATATAACTGCACACAACTCTTGTTAATGTGCATCCTTTTTTGGGAAAGGGAGACTCAAACTGAATTTATTTTTCAGTTTTCTTATCCCTTTTAAATGTAGGAGTCAAACACAAAATGTTTTGAGGGAGAATGATATTGATGTTCTAATTGTTGAAGTAAAACTAGGAAAACATGCTATGAAAACTTTGCTCATCCACAGAATGTTGTACAACTTCTTCAAAACTCAAAACCTTTTATTAGTGTCATTGAAACGCCATAAACAGAGTTGTGAACGCTTTCTAATCACTTATCTATACTTTCCTTTTTCTAGACATTTGTTTCTACATTCTAATCTAATTTCCATGTGGTTTCAGGTCGGAGATATGTGATCCTAAACCATCAATTTTAGGTTATGCAAAGAATGAACATATATGTGGCCGCCCTTTGGGACTCCGGTTTGATAAGAAGACAGGCGATTTATATATTGCAGATGCATACTTCGGGCTGATGAAAGTTGGACCGGAAGGAGGTCTGGCAACTTCTCTTTCAACTGAAGCAGAAGGAGTGCCATTCAAATTCACCAATGATCTAGACCTTGATGATGAAGGGAATGTATACTTTACAGATAGCAGCACCAAATACCACAGAAGGTAAGCTATGGTGATTGTTCTCTTTGCTAATTAACAAATGACAATGGGTGTTTCCTAATTATTATGATGGTCTTCTTGTTGATCACCACTTCATAAAGTACAAAAGTAAAAATGAAATTCGTTTGTAGAAGGAAACAATGAGCAGGGGAATGAAAAATCTCGTTTAAGTTCTTTATCTATAGAACTTGTTGATGTTGTTCTTGTTCAAGTCAACCTAGTATTCTATTCTTATTAACCAAAATGTCAATTAGTTATTACATTCAGTAATTTGGTTTAACTAGATGGATCCTGAGAACAATCAAAGGATTGCTTGATGCTTATATTCTTCAGCATTGGTGATCACTGTTTCTTCAGTTTTCTTGCCGCTTCTCTCTTAACTCTGATTTTTCAAGACTAGAAACCTTCTAAGAGTTCTCATACCTATATTTCTTATGCAGGAACTTCATGCAAGTAGTTTTTTCTGCTGAAAACACCGGGAGACTTTTGAAGTATAATGCTGCTACGGGAGAAACCACTGTGCTTGTGAGAGATCTTTATTTCCCAAACGGCGTGTCTCTAAGCAAGGACGGTTCATTCTTTATCTTCTGTGAAGGAGGAAAAGGAAGGTAAAACACTTTACAACTCTAGTTACCTCTTTAAGTTTTTCATCAAAATTTACTACTGCTCTTAATCCATGCATCTATGTTCGTAAAATGGAAAGAACACCAATGCTCTGTTTATATTTCAACTCATTAACCTCATTTCCATCATTGATCTAGATTACGCAAGTATTGGTTGAAGGGTGAGAAAGCAGGAACAACAGAGCTCTTTGCCATACTTCCCGGATTTCCCGACAATGTCCGAACGAACGACAAGGGTGACTTCTGGGTGGCAGTCCACAGTCGACATTCTATATTAGCTCATTTGGAAGCTAAGTATCCAAAACTGAGGAAATATCTTCTCAAGCTTCCAATATCAGCAAAATTCCAGTTCTTGCTTCATATTGGAGGGAGGCCTCATGCAGTGGTTGTGAAGTACAGCCCAGAGGGAAAGCTTTTGCAAATACTTGAAGACACCCAAGGTAAGGTTGTGAAAGCAGCAAGTGAAGTTGAGGAAAAAGATGGAAAATTGTGGATTGGAAGTGTTTTAATGTCTTTTATTGCAGTTTATGAGTTGCATTAAGTTTGGTAAGAATAGGAGTAGGACTAGGAATAGGAATAAGTTTTTTTAGTTTTTATTTATTTTGGTAGTATTAGTTAGCCATTTATGCTCATGTGAAGTGTGAATTTGCTGTTAAGTTTGAAGATTTTAGTAAAAGTTGTAGTTTCCTTTTAAGGGGTGTTTGGCCTTCAAGTTGAGGTGAGTTAGGTGGGTAAAAAAAACTCATCTACTGTGTTTGGTTTATCAATAATTGAAGAATCTCGTTGTTTAAGTCACTAGATATTTGATATTTGTGAGTGTCCAGGCCAGCTTACGCGCACCTTAACTATTCTCACGGGACAATCTGTCTAACCCTACAACAAGTTAATTATTGACTTTTTTATCACTAGGCCAATCTACGATAGTTTTTAATATTAATATCTATTAATTAATTAACTAATTAAATAATCTAGGGTTTAGGGTAACCTTTCGAATTCTAGCTACTAAAAATGTAACATTTAAAATTTAGAGATCATAAACTAAATCCAACGTATATCAATTTTTTTTTCTTTTTTAATAATTATTATCCAACACTCAACACCCATTCAAGCTGGATTTTAAATATTTTTCAGTAGGCTCAAAAGAAAAAATCAATACGAGATTCAAAGAAGATGGTATTAAAAATGCTTCTAAAACAAGACTAAGAGGGCTTTCTAAACAGCCTCATCTCATATGTATTATGAAAAATATCCTTCAAAGTTTCTCTAAAATGTCAACATCTCTACTACTTGTTTGGTTTAGTTGTCAAACCAAATCCAAACGGAAAAAGTGGATCGTAATGTGAATCACCAACATTCATTGGGAGTTGATCGACAGTCTTAAACCATGTACGAGCAAGCTTCCCGGTGAATCCATAGTCACCGAACAGAAGGTCAGCTACACCTTGGCCTTCTGTTCCTGGAAGCCAAGCAGCCACAAGGGCATTGGCTACCCCAACATAAGGCTGCATCACAACAGGGCGACCGGAGACGACGACAATCACACATTTGACATTGCTGCACACATTTTTTATGGTGCTTTTACCAGGTTCAGAAATGGAGAGATTCGTGCTGTCGCCATACATTTCAGCATATGGAGGCTCCCCCACGACAACGATGGCATATGAGAACTCATTCGATTTGATAAATGCTGCATCTGGGTTCTCGTTGTACACTACCTGTGTCGCAGGATCAACCGTGTTCTTCACAGCATTGAGAACGGTAGTACCTGTTTACGAATTTACCAAGTCTAAGAAACTGCACAACTATCGGGAAACTGTGGTGCTTGCGGTTCTCGTACATCATTACAAATAAAGAAACAATGATGTTGTTTATATGAATGCAATTAGTAATGAGATTAAATCAACATAAAAGCGCGTTAAGAAAACTCTCTTCTTGGTTTCTTCTTTGTCTAGAAAGAGCTAACAGTAAAACTTACCAACAGTGAGATCATTGCCGCTCTCACCCTGCCATGTGATTGTCCAGCCTCCGCATTGATAGCCCAAGTTGTCGGCGTGAGTCCCTGCAACTAGTATCTTTCCAGCTTTTTTAGGAAGCGGAAGAAAAGGCTTATCGGCAGAGGGGCCGTTCTTCAATAGCACAAGCGATTTCCTTACAGCCTCCCTGGCCAGCTCTCTATGTTCCTGTTGAAGGCCAACATTTTAGTTTCAGTCACCAAAGCCAAAACTTTAGCAAAATCACCAACTACTAGCATCAAAACAGGTGGCAAACCTTGCTCCCAAGTTGGTTGGCTAGGCTGTTATCCGCCAATGGGTTCTCAAAGAGACCCATAAGGAATTTAATTCTTAAAATCCTATGAACAGCATCATTGATCCTGCTCATTGGAATGATATTATTCTTCACCTGGCGAGTGAGTTCGTTGATGAACTCCGTAAAGTTTAGTGGAACCATAACCTGTCATGCATCACATACAAAATGGAACAATGTAACCGTTGTAAAAGACATCAAGAAAAAAATGTATGATAAAATGTATGATGGTTATGCTACACGTTCCAAATCAAAGATGAAATTTGACTTACCATGTCAATTCCAGCACCAACTCCAGCTTGAACTGAATATGAATAATTAGCATGTGGAGGAGAGGTGATCCTATCAATCCCTTGCCAATCGGAAATAACAAACCCCTACAGACAACCAACAAAAAGAACATTCATTCGGGGTTCATATGATTGTCTACGATCTATTCTAGTATACTAACATAAGAATCACTTGAGTTTTTATCTAAATTCTTTGAATACCTTGAACCTGAGCTTGTCCTTGAGGTAGCCAGTGACAAGGTCACGGTTGGCGTGCATTCTCACTCCATTCCAGCTTGAATAAGATACCATTACTGTTGCAACACCCTTTTGTATCGAATTATAATATGCAGGCATGTGAATGTTAAGCAATCCATTATAGTCAACCACAGTGTTATTTTCATCGAGACCCTTGGTTGTGCCACCATCGCCCACAAAGTGCTTAGCACAGGCTGCAACTTTTTGTCTGAAGTGAAATAAGTTGAAATAGAAAAGTAGTTAGGTTGAATGACTAGATAATGACCGATTCTAGCATAGGCCAGTTGAACCATGAGCTAGCATTTGAAAAGACCACCACATACCCAAAGTTCAAAACAATACATAGGAACAGGGGGGAAAACTGAAAGGAAGTCATGGGGGAGAGATAAGGTGGGACCCACTTGGTTCATCAATATCAATACATTTGAGTATGTGTTCTCGATATTATAATAAAGCAGCATTAATATATTGGTGTACCAAGTAAGGAAGTTCAACTTTAACATTTGTTTAATAACCATTTACATGCACAATTCACAAAATAGGGAAGGGTGAATTGAAATCAACGAGCGTTTCACTAGAGAGATCCATATGTAATCAGTAAGGAAGAAGGAACTACTGCATGAGGAACACCTACTTATTTCTTTACCATTTATAGACAATGATTATACAGGGAATCACATGGTCCACATGAAAATATTTTATCAACCAACTGTAAAAGCTGTGTTGTCAAAGAGAGAAAGAGAGTGTGCATGGGTCAGAAATTAGCTGCTTTTCTAGCCTCAACTTTGGACCTTTTTACCATAAATTTAAAAATAAGAAAATAATAATAAAATCTGTTAAAATAATTAGCATTATCATAGTAGGCATCTGATAATTAACCCAAGCATAATCATTCAAAGCACTGTACAAGTATATTTGCTGGTAAGCAAGGAGGGGAAATGATATTAAACTTTCTACTAAATATACACTTTTAAACATTAAAATGAAGAATCATAATATGATATTAATTATCTTCTGTTAAACAAAATGACAACCAAAGTAAAGTAAAAAAGTTATGCAAAGGGATCTTACTTTCCAGCAACAAAAGGAATTCCTTTTCTCGAATTAGAGGGAATTGCTCCTTGCAATCCAGGTATAATCTCAGTCAATTGTTGAACAATCTTATGATCTTCGCTATAGCTCTCGTAGCATCGACCCCATCTGGGATCTCTACACACCTGCACAACACACAACAAGCAGAAGGAAAAAACTGTAAACCAAGCACAACTTCCTGAAGAAAATATATTTCATTCTCCTTGAAAAAAATGATTCAAAATGTTATATTACCGCGATACACGGAGCAAAAACATAAGGAATTCCAGTTGCTCTGACTTCAAGGGCTGTAGCTTCTCCAATCCGCCTAAGAAGTTCCGGATCCCTGATGTGAAAAGTAAACTCATAAGCAAACCAGATCATGAATGTGCATATCATTCACTATCAAAATTTTGGGTTATTAAGTTCAGATTCTAGAAACATCTTCCTAAATCTTAATCATCCATTTGTATGACATAAGATTATCAAATAATATACATACAAAACACTGAGAAAACCAGCTGCTTCTTGATTACTGTACATACCTGGTAACACCAAGACCAACATTATGAGGAAAGATAGTGGCATTGTACGCATTATTGTGACCATGAACAGCATCAATCCCATAAATCATAGGGATTCCAAGACGGGTGGCTAAAGACCCCTTTTGGATCTCATTCACCATATTGACCCAAGTCTCCGCCGTGGCTTTCTCCGCCGGTACGCTCCCTCCTCCGCTCAGTACACTCCCTGTCCAAACCCACCATCATTCATCAACTTCCATAATCAAAATACAGTATATAACACATACATCCATCACAATAATCCTTACTGAAAGGTAGACATTAAACTTGCACAAATCAAAATACAGTATATAATACATACATATACTGTAATTTATCCAATCCTTCTGAAAAGTAGCATTAAACTCACAAAATCTAATTTATCCAATCCAAGTTGGGGAACCAGTTTTAAAGAGCTGAGTGAAATAATACCAATGAAATAGTTCTTCATAACGTCTGGGGTGGCAACTGCCCGTTCAATCTGAACCATTTGACCAATTTTTTCTTCTAAAGTCATCCGACCCATAAGATCTTTGATTCTAGCACCCAATGGCTGTTTGGGGTCTTTGTATTTCAAGTAAGTTGCATCTGTAGCAACAACCAAACAGCAAAGCAGTAGCCAAAACCCCATCAAGGGTTTTAAGAACCCCATCATTTTGTTGAGCTCTGAAACTCGAACAGCTCAAAACCTGATAACAAAACAGAGTAATATCAAGCTATAAACAATAAAAAAGAAAAAAATCCAAAAAACAACAAAAGAAAACCATAAAGAATGGGATTTGAAGCAAAAGAAAACTGGGTTTAGGAAAATGTAGTGACACAAAGAGCATTTGAAGAAGAACAAAAGAAAAAAAAAATGATTCTTACAGAAGAAAGTGAAAATGGAAGTGATGATGAATGAATTAGGAAAAAAGGCAGAATGATTCTGCCAGTGAGAAAATGGGAATCCACAAGACACGAAGAAGGAGTACGTGGGGACCTTTATACAAACCTTTAACTATTATTTTATTCACTTTCTTATCCATTGATTTCAAATTTCAAAGAAAACTGCTTTTCTTTATTATTACTGCTTCCTCCCAAAATCTAAATTAAAATTACAAATTTTATGGTTGAAGCACTTTTTTATAGATAACGGATGAATGTTTGTAGGTCTTATATTAATTTTGTTTACTATATCATCCATTCTCTAACTTTGAGGTTGATGGTAACATGTCGAGTTCATTTAGATGTAACACACAATCGTGAAGTGGTTGTGGAAGAGATTATTCTTTTATCTAAAACTACCAAGTCCTTCATTTGGTGTCTAAGATCGATGAACGGGGTGACACACTGTCTTGCTTGCGCAACGATTTCTTTCAAGAATTTTGAGGCTTTTACTTTTTGTAAATTTCTCTTCTTGATTCTCCTCGACTCTTTGTGAGGAGGCTTGTGTTCCGAGCTTGGTGTAATTGTGTTCTAATTAATGGATGTTGTTTCAAAAAAGAAAATACGGTAGCACTAACAAATCAAGGATGAGAGCTCTTTCTCCACTTCAAAATCCAATTTTTTTTTAATTATAATTTGAAACATTTACTTGAATTACTTAAATTCTAATATTTGCTTGGCCCAATCAATTCCTAAACAAAACATCAATTTTATGATTTATTAATTTATTAGATTGCAGGACTCGCAACTAAATAATTTAGGGAAATTATCAAAAATGTTCTTTTTTCTATCTCGACCTAAATTATTCTTCACTCTTTACTCTAAATGTTCTCTAAAGAAAAATCACACCTATATTATATATTTTACAAAATGTAAAGTCGTGATTTTTTCTTGAAAGGGAAAGTTATTTTGTGAAGCCTCACTTGTAATTAACTAAAAATTCAAAGGGAAAAAAGTTTTACTTATAGTTAATTTTACGTAGCTATTTGTATAAACATGCTTAGTCGGGGCTTAAAATGAGGATGATAATGACGACGTTGATACAAATATGGATATAATCTCAATGCCGATGGATATTTCTACGACAAATTATAAAAACACAAAATTCATATAAACTATTTAAATTAATAAACAAAAGTGCATGTTTCTTGCGCAAGTTAAAATATTTATTATTTATATCAAATTTACACTAGCAATATTTTCTTGTTTATTTTTCATATTTCATGGATTGCTTTATCATGTACTGAAAATGTCGATTTACTCCTCATGTTGATATCAAATCTATCAAAATGTGAAAATGTCGACGAAAATACGACATATCAACGAAAAATTTAATACCGCTATGTTTTTACCTAAAATGACTATGTAAACATTAAACAAAAGGTTCATTCCGAATAATAGAACAGAAAGATAGTTGAAATCGAGTAGATAGTTAAACAAAATAGAACGATATGTATACGAAATAGTAATTTAAAAAACGAGAGAGAGAGAGAGAGAGAGTATGTGGCACGTGTTCCTAAAAGAAATTAAAATGAAGGAAATAGAAAATGTAAATTTATTTTTAAATATATACATATATAAAAATGAAAATTGAAAAGATAAATATTTTTAGAAAATAGAAAACAAATGAACACAAAAAACTTAAATAGAGAACGTAAGAAAATGCATTGGGTATTGGTGAGACAGTGAATATTTTTTAGATTTTTATGAAATTAAGCATTCGTTGAATGAAGAAAGTTGGGCACACATAACATCGCCAATTGCATCTAACCGTTGCCAATCTCAACTAACCAATCGGATCTTCCCACGTGGAAAATCAAACCTCATTATATTACCGTTTGGTCTTTTTTTTTGGTCTAAAATTTTAAAAAAATATATACTTTAAGGGTATTATTAAAGATTTAAAACATTTATCAAAAAGGATAATATGCTAGTTGTGAAAGTGTATATAGGTATTTTCTAAATAAATCACAAGGTTAAAGGGTTTTTTTTTTTTTTTAATATTTCAACGTTGTATCTTGGGTCGTTTTCAAATAAGTTATTGTATTTTCAATTTTATCTGATAATTTATTGAACTTTTATATTTGATCTACTGAGTCCCTTAATTTCGTTTGGTCATAATTCATTTTCGTTTTTATGTTTCAAAAACAAAAAATACAAAGAAAATAATTAAACGTGTTTGGTAGACATGTTTTAAGATGATTCCTAAAAACAACAATCGAAATAACTCATTTTCGAAAACAATAAATTGTCGTTTTTTTGTTTTTTGATTTTTTTTAGAAATTGCGAACATGAAATACATTATTGCATTTTTAAATTCACAACAAAACACAAAATTTGAATTTTGAATCCAAATTTCAAAATTTTAAATTAGAACAAAACGTGTTTTTGAATACAGTGAAAATTTTATTTTTGATTTCCATAAAATTTCTTGTTTTCCAAAATAATTTTTGGATCACGAACCAAACGGAGCCTTATTTATTCGACTTTAAAGTTTACCAACACATTGAACACAAAACTAACAAGTAAATATATCTTAAATTAATGTATGTTGAGGGCCTATTCGTCATTTTAAAGTTCAAACTTAATATATACAAAATTGAACATCCAATGACATATCTAATATGTTTTTAAACTTCAATAACCTATTAAACACAAACATGAAAGTTCACACACTAAATTTATAAACTTATATTTTAGTATTTTAGTTGTTACATTGAGTGTGAATATTTGTATGATATATTTTTATTGTTACCTTGATTTGATCTTTATTTGTAACAAAATCAATAGTGTCGTTGTCGGTTAGTCCTTTCAAGTTCAACGAAATTAGAAGACCACTCGTAGGAAATGAAAATGATTTCTCATTATTATTATTATTAAGAGTTGCTTTCAAATATCGTAATGAACTAAAATATTTATAAATACAATAAAATATCATTTGTTTATCAGTGATAGATAGTAATAGATTTTGATAGACTGTTATCATCTATCATCAGTAGAGATTTATCAATGTTTATCGTTGATAAACTGAATCATTTTGATGAATCAAAATATTTTCGAGAGTTTTGTAATTCAAAACAATTTCTCTCATTATTATTTTTGTTCTTAGCTCAATCATATATTTCTTCTTTCTTACAAATGTATTGTATTAATTAACTGTAATGATTGTCAACAAAAATTTAGCTCAATTGGTACCTATATATACCTAAAAATTTGTACTAAAAAAATAATTGCAAACGACTTTCTCTTACATATTAATAGGAAACATAGGGAAATTATCCATGTGGGCCAAGGCATTCAAATTTTATAGCCGTTGGGAGACAAGCTGGCGTGGCCGACAAGCCGTACATATAGCAATGTATTTGTCCTTTTCCATTGGGAAACCCATTTTCATACTATGCTTTCTGCTTACGCCACTTTCATAATCTCCACTTAGCTGAGTAGGTATGAAAAATTGATTAGGAGATCAAAATTAAATTAGGGTTAAAAATTGAAAATTCGAAAAAATAATAATAATAACTACCAATAAATATGAAATCAAGTTAAGAAGTTGGCACCAACAAAAACTTAGCTCAACAAGTTTTCGAGATTACTAATAATCATGAGAATCGTGATTCAGTTCTCCTATTTCTAGTTGTTGTACTAAGAAAATATATATATTTTTTGATAAAGTTGGTGGACAAAACGCCCCTAAATATCTTATTTCTCCGTTACTTTCATTTGTTTATTGGTTTTGTGTTATTATTAGCTTTTTTTAAACAACAATAGTGTACGTTAGTTGTCGATTTAAACACAATTCAATAGATAATGCATTACATTTGGCGTTCGAACGGATCCCACAACTGTTGAAAAAAGAAAAAATCTACTTGAATTTGATTTTGGACAAAATTATTTAATTAAGAGTTCATTTGACCATGATCCTTGCTAATAATTTGGGTATCTTACTAATTAGGTGTGAATGTCACCCTCAATGGAAGTAGAGATAAGTATTCAAGATTACAGATATAAGTAATCAGAGTCCCACCATGTGAGCACCTCATAAATTCTCTTTCATTTATTCTTTAGATATTTGACAATAATAATAATTGAAAAGAAGACAGTAAATAAATGAATTTCACAGTCTAAATCTTAAGTTATCTAAGATACTTAAAAGGAAAACTGTGATCTACTCTCCCCTAGTTGTTGGACAATAATACTCCACTAGAGTAGCATCGATTAATCGAAGTTGATTTTTCAACCAATCTGCCACCAAATCGATAACGATAGGTTTAATAAATGTTCAACCTAATCTCGACCGTCGAAAAGTAAAAGTCAGTCAATCGGTTTGGTCGATTTAATTCTTAGAGAAAAAAAAAACTTTTGAAAACTTTTAAATCTAACACCATCAAATCTCTCATTCTTCAACTAACTTCGGTTTAATCGACTTAGTTTTCAATCTATCATGTTCAACCATACATAATACCACAGTAAGAAAATGAATTTAAAAGACAAAAAAAACGTTAAATTACAAATTTAATCTCTGTAGCTTGAAAAATGATAAAACCCAATGGCTCTAAAAAGTTAGAATGTAGTCCCTATAATTTGACAAAAACTCTGACATAGTCAAATTGTGGTTTAATAAAAAATTCATAAATAATTTATATCTTAAGAACTATTTACAAAAGTTTTATCGAACCATAAAAACTAAATTTTAATTATACATCATTTGAACAAACCTCTAACTTTCTTCGCACCATTGAAACCATAGTTGCCATTTAACCAAAAGATTGAGAAGGAAAAAGAAACAACAATTTGAGCAATTAGGTGTATGCACTTCATTTATATGAATTGTAGATCTGAATTCACAAAGTAATTTGTATAAAATAAACAAAACAGAAAGAAAAAAGGAAAAATATGAACTATGAACTTTTCATTTTTGAGAGTTCCATATCTACATCAAAAACCTTGGTAGAAATGCTGTTTATCTAAAGATTGGCAAAAGAGACTGCCAATATCATATGAAGTGAAGAAATATTTAATACATCAAAATCAATCATTTTCCATAAGGGAAAAAAAATAAATGGGCAAACAAAAGAAAAGCAAAACTTCCCTCATTTCCCCCCATTTTAGGGGGCCTCTAGAGCCCATTTTCAGAACACTAAACAACAAGGAGTGTAGGACACTGCCCATTCACCCAAAGGGCAACTTTCCAAACTACAAACCTTGCCAAACCTTCAATTATTTGAAGATAGGACAATTGAAGTAAGTCAAAAGGGGCACACCTCTGATCAACCTTAAGAGTGGCAGAACAGCTCTTCTTTGTGTATACCGTTTCCATGAGTTACTATACTTTTTCTTTGCCTTGTTGTTGTAGAAAGATAGAGCTTCTTATAAATTCCTGTGATGTGGATGTCACGGGATCACTTCTTCAAATATGTTAGGTATGAATCTTGAGCAATCGTCAAAACATCAGGTCTATCAGCTTGGTTATACGTCAAACAACGGCGTATAAAATCCTACATAACATTAACAAATAAAAAATTATTGTTGGACTCCTGCAAATCTCTACTTTATAACATAAGAAATTATAGTCGTCAAAGTGAGCATCACTCAATTGAAATAAAGATATGTTAACGATCAAAAGGTTTGTGGTTTAAATCCCTCAACCTCATTTCACTAAAAACACATAGGAAATGATAGGTCGAAACGTTGGCATATCAAAATATGGGTGGCCAAAATGATTGTGTTGTTAAGCACAAAAATAATTATATTATGTTGAAGGAAATTGATCAAATGCAAAGCAGACTACAGCTCACCTTTGCCTCGTTTGAGATAGCTGGTCGAGTAGGGAAATCAACTTTACGAGCTTTTATAATTGTGTCTTCACGAAGTATTCTTTCTTGCGTTTGATCATGTCCAAATGGACGTCTGCCAAAGAGCATTTGATATAGTAGTACACCAGCTGACCAGACATCAACCTGTATCCAGAAGGCAGCAGGTTATTGAAAAATGGAGCTTAGAAAAAGCAAGGGAATTCAATGCATACAACACTTGTCTGCACAAATGACGAGGTATAGGATTCTGAAAATAGATTATCTGGGTTAAAAACAAAAAAACAAAAAGTGGTGATGTCCTAACTGTCTTGCTTATTTCTACTGGGGAATACTTATCGTATCTTCCCTCACCCAATTTTGTATGTCTTTCGGTTCCATCCAGGATAACTCAAAATTTGGAATATGATTATTGGACACGATGGGAATAGCCAAATAGGAATGAGCACAGTGATATAATAACACAAACAAGGATGCAGCAGAGAAAATAAACTATAGAACTACCAACCTTGGATGATATTAAAGGAGTCTTGCTGAGCTCAAAGCATTCGGGAGGTAAATACCTACAGATGCCAAAAGAAATAATGAGTGACACTAAGCAGAGTAGGGGTGCATAGGAGGTGTTATGAGGAAGGAAACTTGTACAAAACAATATAGGATTTTAAATCCAAAAGATAACCATTAATTCACCATATTTTCTCCATAAAATGTATTACCTCCTTAAAAACTTGGTAAACAATGGTTTACATCATTCAGACACAGAAATGGACTGAAGAGGAGGGGGGAAAGGAAAGCAAACTTGGTACAACCAGCAACAAACTATTCTACTCAACTTGGAAGTCATAGCATATTCAAGAGTCTGAGCAGAATATAAATATTAAAACATATCAAAAGCCAAAAAGTGTACACTAAAGTAGACATTTACCAATATGTTCCAGCACCCTGCGATGTGAGTTCCATACCCTGTGATCCAACATCATCCTCAACTATTTTACTGAGACCAAAATCTGTCACTTTTGCGACACCTAGTTCATCAAATAAAACGTTACCAGGTTTCAGGTCATAATGGATAATTTTTTGTGTCCTTTTGTTCAAGTAAACAAGGCCATGAAATATCTGAACTATGATAATCCGGGCTTCTTTTTCGGGCAAGATTGGTGTTGACTTGAGAACCGCATCAAGATCCTTCCCTGGAGAAAAAGAAAAAAAGAGCGTCTCAAAATGCAAGATGAACAGAAAATATCATGCATTTTTCATATAAGGATTAAAAAGGAAAAAAGAAAAGAAAAGAAAAGACTGTGTTAAGCATAGTCTGATAAAATCTTGCGTTGCCTGATTGTAAAAGCAAATAAGAATCCATTTTCTTTGTAATCAAAACATAATATTTGACTACGCTTCCTCACATAACATGAAAAGCAATTCAGAAATAGACAATGGTAAAACTGAAATATACCGCTACAATATTCTAAGACTGTACAGAATGTATTTTGATCAATCTCAAAAATGTCCCATAGCCGAACAATGTGAGTATGCACCAATGTTTTGTGGATATTGTACTCCCTAATAGCATGCCTTATATAACTTTGCTTCTTCTCTTCACTCCACTGAGCATTCAACCCGTGCAGCTTACATGCCACGTATCTATGCTCTACCAAGTCATAAGCCTGCTGGAAATTTCTTACTTCAAAATCACTGCAAAAAGGTATATCTTTACAGTTGCCAAATGTAGGCAAAGATGGTCTTATTTTTTTCCCAGCAATTTAAATCTCAGACAATGTTTGGAGAGTGTCAAGAAGTAATGATACAGCACAAATTTCTGACCTTGTAAACCTCACTGAATCCTCCTTTCCCAAGAAGGTTTAGAAGGGCATATCTGCAATTTAAAATCTGAAAATTGTTGAAACGAGAGCCATCCTCATCTCGTATCCGCTTCATTTCACGTATAAGCCTTCCTTTATCAATTTCATATCGGTCCCTTTCACGTAGAATTGTTTCCTCTTCCTACAAAGAGTTCATAAATTATATATTTTAGTTTATTTATTTATCTATTTATTATTATGCAACAAAAAGGCCTAAGAGTTCATAAATTATGATGAGATAGATATGTCATCTATGCAAACCAATAAATAAAACTATAAGGGGCCATTTGGTCCACTAGGTGGAGTATGTTGGAGTTAGTAAATTTGTGTTGGCCTGTAGAGTCGTAAGATGGAGTTTCTCAATAATTCTGAAAAGTAGAAATAAAGGAGGAGATTGAGTTCTTCGATAAATGTGAAAAGTATAAAAAGACGAGAAGATTAAATAATTTAATAAATATGCAAACTTCAATAGTATCTACACCAAATTAAGAAGTTGTTAGACCAAACCCCTAAATGTTTTAACGTTTAAAGAGACAACAAGACATGACAAAGGAACTAACTCGCTTAATGCTTGCCAGACGGGATTTATAGATCTCGTCCTGAATAAAACTGTCCTCTTCTTGGCCTCCTGGTTCTGCATCGCTCCCATCGCCTTTGTCTTTAAAAATATAAAGATGAGTCAATTCTAGATGTCTGAATCAAGAATTCCAGGCACAAAGCATATATTCCCATTTTCTTTTATCGCCCATCGTCCATCTTTTTTTCCCCCATCTTATAGCAAGATCAAATGTATTAGTGCATGAGAAAAAACTTACCTGGCTGTCTTTTCTTCAAGGACTTGCGCTGCCGTTCAATGGCCTCCTTGGTTTCTAGTAATTGTTTCTGAAAAATGGGAAACTTATTTGTTGTAATGAACAAATGACTAAATGTACAACTTATAAGAACAGCTCCATGTTAAGGAAACTAAAACGAAGTGAACTAGGAGTAGTAGGTAACAAAAAACATTTTGTTCAGATAGTAAAAAGATACTAATCACCAAAAATTAAGGCTGTGGCATTTTCATCCTATATTCTTTCCTCGTGAGAATATTTTATCCACAACAAAAAATCAGAAGAAGCACGACATACTGCACCATAATTTGCCAAAAAAAAAAAAACTACTATTAATTTGAAAACAAATTCAAATTTGCTTTGAATATGTTTATGTGGATTTGCTATTTCTGCAATATTATCTAAGTATTATGTGGCTGGTTACTTATATTGATTATTCATATTTGGAATAAAAACTTATTTGTTGGTAGATGGTTTTTCTTCTATATAAGAACTTGTTTGTTTGATTCAATAAAGAAGAATTAAATAAGTTTAGTTTCTTCCTAAAATTTGACTCATTAACAAAAATATAAAGATGACGTACAAGATGAGCATTTAGATCTTTCAATGCTTGTCCATCCTCCCATGTTTCAGATATGACTGTCCCAGCTCTGACATCCATACAAAAATGCGGTCAGTTGTCTCGAATAAAATTTGAAAGGGAATGAGATTGCAAGAAGTCACATTGCCAGGTCTATAACAACTGGATTATGAAAAAAACTAACCTGATTACACCCACATTGCCGAGTCTCAAGGAGTCTTGTCGGACTTTCATCCTCGCTTCCTGCCTCTCAGCTTTTGAAACGGATATCAGCAAATCCGATAGTACTTTTGTTCTCTGTAATGTCAATAAAATTAACAAGAATAAAATAGAAAATGACAGAACCGTGTCTACAAATAAGAAAAATCTTGATGATGAAAGCACGCTCTATTTGTCTCTGTCATAAAGGGAGAATGAATAACATTATCAAGAAGCAATCAGCTAGATTTCATTGTCAATTAACCCCTGTTAGGAGTAAACAACCTGGATGGTCAGAAAAATGCCAACCATAACAAATAGCATCATCAAGAAGCAGTCAGCTAAATTTCATGGTTAATTAACTCCCTTTGGACTTTGGAGTAAACAACCTTGATGGTCAGAAAAATGACAACCATAAAGTAAAGATAAGGTTGTGGGTGATACAGAAATTGGGCAAGAAAGGCAAGCAGTGACTGAGAGTGGGATGGCATATAGTTAATAGTGGAAGAGATGTTAGAGTTGGCTGGTTAAAAACAAGTCATCTTCCAGAAACATATTGGCCAAATTAGTTCAGTTATATTACACACGGTTAAATTTTTACAAAATTTTTAGCTCACAGGAAAAAAGATAATTCCTTGAGACAAACAAACCTTAGGCTTCATTTGCTGTTCGTACTCCTTGATCTCCTTCAATTCCTGCAAGATAAAATCATAAAATTAATAAACAGAAAGGAAAATTTAAGGGTTTGTTTGGTTCGCAATCTAGATTCTGTTTTATGTTTTCAGATTCACTAAATTCAGAGAATGTGCGTTTGGTAGACACTTCCAATTATGTGTCTGAAAACTGTTTTCAGATTTTGTGATCCAAACAATATAAATTCTCAAAACAACATTTTTATGTTTTCATTGTATCCAGAATTTGAATTTCAAAATTTAAAATGCAAAATTATATTAAATAAAGATAAAAACATTTAGAAATATAATATTAGGTTATAAAATCAATTCAACTTTTTTTTTTAATTTGAAATATGTATTATGCAATTATTATAAGTTATATTAAATTCCAAATTTCACCCTAGGTTTGGAAGTTGAAAATTAGTCCATATGGTTTTAAAATTTAAAATTTAGTTCATATGGTTTGATATAACCTCATATATGACTATTTGGGCTCTGTGGTTTGCTAAATCCTCTTAAATAGTCTCTAGGGACTATTTATGAAGTTCTTATCAAACAGGTAAATTATAATTATAAACCCTAAACCTAAATTTTAACTTCTTCCAAACCATAGGGACAAAAGTTCCAATTTATTCTATAAATTATATGATATGACAAATAACAATTCTACCAAAAAAAAAAAAAAATTAACATAAACCATGTTCACCAACAAATTATTATTAGTTTATTGTCAACTAATATTTAGTGGGTAACTACAGTTAGTTTGCAATTGTTTAAATTAGAATTCAATTTCCGAATTCTGCTTCCAAACATATATCTGAAAACATGAAATACAACTCTTGTTTTCATTTAATCCCTTGTTTTTAAATTTCTGTTTACAGATTCTATACTAAACAGACCCTAAAAATGTCTTGCAAATGAACAAATTTGTGATGAAAACATTCTAGAATACACCAAAAAAGAAAAACATTTGATTTTAGAATGCCACCATATGCATGGACAAAGTCCACAAGGAAAGTGTATTCAGTGCAAACTGCAAATAGGTTCTTTACTATCATGGGCATCTAAGTACCTTTTCTAGTTCACGGTAAAGATTTTGATATTCAGAAGACTCCTGACGTGATTTACGTAAATCCTCCTCCAATGAAGCAACTTTTGCCCGTAAAGAAACCAACTCTTCCTATTATATAAACAATAAAAACAAATTTGAGATGTCAAAAAGTTGTGGCACCAAGGCAAGATATTCCACATAACAAAAACCCTTTCTATGCAACAAACAGTAGATACTATTCATTACAAACAAAACAACACTTTACAAGTCAATAAAGTATAAGTTGACGAAGCACATTTAATCTTATTTTCATAGGTTGCAGACCACGTAATTACATGGCCATACATATTCATTTTTGCACTCAATCAGATGCATACTCCAAAGGGATTCAACATAAGCATACATTTCTATTTAAAAAAAAAAAAAAGAAAGAAAAAAAGGAGAAGAAGTTATGTTGGTCTATCTGTATTGGAGAAGGCTTCCATGCACATATGACAAATCCCATACCTCCATTGGAGAGCGATTATCTACCCAAGGCTGCTCTTTACACATTCCGTCCTGTAAAACCAGAGATTGATTGTTATTGTTGTTACAAGTTGTTGTTGTTGTTATTTGTGAAATAACAACTTTCATTGAGAAAACATGAGAGTACACAAGCATACAAAAACCAAGTCCTTACAAGAAGGGACTCCAACTATGAGCAACCACACCTATAAAATAATTTCGAAAAGTCTTTGAAATCGAAGCCCAAAGAGAATCATGAAAGCGAGCTAGGGACAAGAGCTCCCTAGGACCCCTCTTCACACCCCTAAACACCCTACAGTTCCACTCACCCCACAAAACCAATAAAACTGCACGGACACTAGCAAACCAAAGAAACTAGCCTTTCTCCTCAAAAGGCGGATTGAGGAGGAACTCCTCGATCATAGAACTGAAGTCTCAATGACGAACACTCCTTTTTTGTACGTCTCCCCAGGGTGGATTGACGAACACTCCTTTACCATGAATTAAAAAAGGTATATGGATCAACAAAAATGTTATTTCAAACTAGAAAAAAGGACTTTAAAGTCGGCCAATAAATTAATAGAACTGCATTGCAATAGTTTTATCAACGGCCCAGGTACTATCACGCTTCCAGGTAGAAAATGAGAGTACTATGTGAGGATTCATGCCTAGTCTTATGGCCCTCCTTCCTAAGAATTTTTGTAGCTGCCAATTGCGGATTTCATACTTTCTAGAAGACGTTGTGATGGGGCAACTCCTTTTATAAATCGAAAACACCAGTCAATTGTGATTGGTTTAGCTGTTTCAGGCAGTCAACTTTCATAAAAAAGTATGTTGTTTTAAGTTTTTCTTTTCTTTTTCTTTTTTATTTTACCTTAAACTTACAGGAACAATTGTTGCTGAACCAGCCCAAATAAATTTGTACGCTATGCTATAGGGGAAAAGACTTTATCAGTGTAGACCTTTCTAAAAGATAATAGAACAGCTCATTGATAAAGGGCTAATCTGCTTGTCCACCCCATGCAATCTTGTATGGGTAACAACGGAAAAGGGATTAGAAGTTGACTTGAAGATTTTTTCTGGGAAAGATAAAATATATACTATATTTTTTAAAATGAAAAAACTTGACTTTCATTAAGAAAAAAATGAAAGAATAGACAAACGTGCCAAAAAAAAAAAAGAAAACCCACAACAAGAATCGTACTACAAGGAAAGGCTCTAGTCAAGAGAAATAAGACCAAGCAAACAGTAACAAAAGAGTCTAGTAGAGACAAAACATCACCAATAAAAACTCACTCGTCCTCTGAAGATTCTGTTGTTTCTCAGTCCCCAAACCCTTAACAACCACAAAAAATGCCCTTTATCATGAAAAAGTGGATAGAGGAAAGGCTAGACAATTGACTCCTTGCAACAACAAGAGATGAAACATATTCTCTCTACCAGCACCTCTAAAATAATCTCATAAACGGTATCAGGCTGCAACAAGTCCTTAATATTGAGGGTTGTTGAGAAGGTCATTCCAATTTTGCCACGAGCTAGAGCCTTTGAAATATGCAAGACAAATGCCACCCTTCATCCCCTTCAACCAAGCACCCTTGGCTTCCTCATCATCTTTCTGAGTTAGAGCACTTTCCTCCAATCCCTGCTACACTACTTCTATGTGCTTGCTTGTAGCAACCATCTAATTAGTGACCGATTTGATTATTGTTGATGACAACCGAATCTGACTGGAAGACATTAAAGGTGACTTCCTCACCCATGATAGGGATATCCATTGTCTAATCATCCTATCCTCGCCCATACTCCATTTTAAAGGAATCTAAGCAAGTATGGAGAAGATGTCTAGCTTCCTAAGAAATTCGCATAACAGTCATCACTTACTTAACTAATTCAAAGAACCTTTGTACTCCCAGTAGGACATCTAAAAATTTGTGCAGGATGACAGTTTCACAAACATCATCTATTTGCCTAAAAATAATAATGAATAAATCATTTATTATAAAAGCCTGAATGAGAGTCCACCAAAATTAAACAAAGTGTAGCAACTTCCTTTAACATACAGAAAGAGCCAAAATGGCCAAAAAGGGAAGTAGTTACAGAAGAAACTCTCCAATTGGCAAATATCTTATAAAAACGAGGAAATTAAATAAGATATAAACAAACAAAAAAAAACTATATATAGATGTCTGAAAGAGATTTTAACAACCATCTTTCAATCAAATAAATTTTTTTTTATAAGAATCTTTCAATCAAATAAATATCTTCAACTAAATGGTTAATCCATCATAAAGAACTAAATAACACAAAATTGTTCGATTAAGCACAGAAAACATTACAGATTTGACTATTTGATCAGTTAGATATTACCTTAAGGTATAAACTGTCGTGTTGACCATTCGTGGGTGGAGTTGTTGAGAGAGAAATTTGTGATTTCATCTGATCATTTACTCTTGACCCACGACCTCGATTCGAGAGGGATTGTCCCCTTCCTCTAGCTTGTTTTTTCCTATTTACATCCACATTCTTTTTGGTCTCTATGGTTTCCACTACATTTTGCCTTCCTTCTTCCACTGCCTGAAATGCCTTTTAAAGTTTTTTTGGTTGTTATTATTATGGTAAAAAGGAAAATTCCCAAAGAGTAATGAAATTTCATGATAACAGGTGCCGAAAAACAACTTGCAGGTCAACATCAGAAAATCAAAAGTAAAGGGAGAAGAAAAAATTAGAAACAAGACAGAGAAGGCAAATCACAGACAGTTAGGTTCTCGAGAAAGAAGACGGAAAGGTTTGATGTAGTAACTAAATTTATTTTTAATAGGAAACACAAACATTTCATTGAAAAATAAAACATTTATGATCAATAACTATTATACTATGAAATTAGGGTTTAGGAATTGTCTATCATATTTGACAAGAGCAATAGTTACTTCAAACCATAACCAATATAATGGGAACTACCTCAGCATGTCCAGGAAGTGCTGAGTCATTGGCCTCTTGAAGTTTCTGGCGCTTCTGAGTGTTGGCTTGGATGAGGAATCCATCTCCGGTCTAACATACAATATAGAAAATACAATATCATCAAATATAGAATAGACAATCCCTCAGAGTTTGTGAAAAATTGCAGTGAAAGTTTGATAATAAAAAGAAAACGACTGAGAAAAAAATATCCTCCACTAAAGATGTTTGAAAAATAACCAACAGGCAATAAGTAACCTTAAAGGGTCTTTCAAAAGAAATCGCATGATCTACTAATGAAACTGACACCTCACAACTAATTAAACTTTCAAACAATGAAGACTCTTTCAATAGGTAATAGGCATATTGCAAGCTAAGATATATGAAGGATGAGCATTCTTAAAATGCAGGATAAACTACTCAACTTTGTTCTCTCCAGAGACTCTTTACCATTTGTCTAGAATTCAGATACATATCGATTCGTCAAAAAAAGAATAAATGCAGAAAAAGGAATAAACCAATGTATACATATCCTTTTGTTTTTCTTGTTATTTCTTCTCTATGAAAGTTGTTTTGGTTTATTCTTTGGGTTTAACCTATAACACTAACACTTTTTCTGGGTTTTTGTTTTTTTTTTTTGGCAGTATAGATATAAAATAAACTTCCGCAGATGTTGGGTACATTATTCAACTCACAAACTAGAAATCATAGTTTCTTTATTTCCCAAATAAGTAATTCCATTCTAAGTTCTATCAAAAATCATTCTTATTGATTTGAATACAAACTAACCTCGCAAATATAGAGAGAAAAAAAACATAGGGAAAGAGACTATGGTATGTTGGACCAAATAGAAATTCTCAGCTAGCATATGAATTCCATAGAATTCTTTTAAGAATTCCAATCTCGAAAACGAATTGATATCTTGGACTTGTGATGTATCAATTATCATTTTAACGATCAACTTCTCCCATAATGATATCTATGCTACCTAGTATTGTCATAA
>JBBPDJ010000008.1:15304193-15371961 GCA_037974625.1 Cucumis cinereus
ATTTTTACGGATTCCGTCATCTCAGCAAGTCTGACTAAATAACGAGCTAATGAATCGCCTTCTTTTTGCCACTGAACGTTAATCATACCATGATTTAAGCAATAAATGCAATTGTAAAGAGTAACTATAAAAAACAGCTATTTTCACCTGTTTTGTTCCTCGTAATCCATCTAAAGGGTTTGAGTACAGTAGAAATCAGACTTTAAGTATCATATTTTGCAGTGCACAACCACAAGTCTTGGTTATGAAAGCAAATAAATAAATGGATATATATCCTAAACAAGAATATTCAAGTTCATGTTTTCTATGAAAGGACGTTCAAGTTCATAGGTCAGCCAAAAGCAGCAAAATGGTATTCTAAGACGAATCAGTGAGGCTTACATTATCCAAAGTTATCGATGTCAACCTTTCAATAACAGAGTATCTCAAGAAAATAAAAACTCCACTCAACAGTTTTTTAAACAAGAAAATCAAAGATCATACACAAAAAACCAATACACGTTGGTAATAGTACATCGTCCTAATTGTGGGTTCGTGCATTCTCATTTTCCACACCAAACTCCACAACTCCAATGGGAAAAATTAGAATGGCAGGATGTTTTATCAGTAGCATTCTCAATAACCAACTAAAACTCAATTACGAAGATACAGAAACGAATGGGAAAGAATACAAGTTGCACATGAATGTTAAAAGAAACTTACACCATCATCAGAATCACTAGAAGTAGATGGCTCGATCAAACTTTCGGTGGCAACAAATTTCACAGCAGATGAGACAGAAGTCCTGGTTGACTGCGACTGAGCAGGCGGCGGGATGGACGAGGTCTTACCCACCATACGAGCTTCGAGCTTAGCCATTTTGGTCGGCAAAGACTGGTCCGATTGGTTGGATGAATTGGAGGAGAAATGAAGCAGCATATCATCCGACATTGCGTAAAATGCAATGCAACGACCAACTTATGATTAAAAAACGGAATACTCAAAACCATTCAAGAAAACATCTAATCATCTTTGTTCCCAAATTGACTCAATTCGAATTTGAGGTAAACCCTACTGAAATGCAGGGTTCCATAGCGAGAATAGACGATCTCTGTACACAGCCATAATCAAGCTGTGTAGAAAAACAAGCTCAAACAGAACTGGGTTGAGAGAAAAACTACAAGAATCAATCAAATATATCAAAAAGAAGTTCAAATAGTAATCACAGTACAAAACCCAACTGAGAAAGATCAAAATTGAGACAGAAAAAAAGGGAAAGGGAAATTAGGGTTTTCACAATTATGGTAGAAACTAATTAATGGAAGGGAATTGAATAGAGGGGATAAGTAAAATGAGACAACAAGATCAGCAAACAAGACTATGGTGTTACTACTAACTTGAATGTTTAAGAGTCAAAAGTAAACTTATGGAAGAAGGAATATACTCAGTATGACTTCAAGACCATGGAAGAAAAAACTATGGAGGAGAGAGAGAAGAACAAGAGAGAGAGAGAGAGAGAGAGAGAGAGAGAGAGATTGGGATTGTGAGGAAAATGAAAACTTGATGAGAGAAAAAAATAGAGGATTTAACCTTTAAGACTTCATCTTTGCAAATTGTAATGCTTGTGGATAGAGATTTACCATTGCCAAAGAACATCAATGCTCAAATTCATCAAATAATCCCAAAAAAAGAACCCTAATGAAAAATGAGAAACTTGATGAGAATGATTGTAATATATATATACACTATAATAAGAACACTAACCAAAATGAATTGAGAAGTGATATTGGAGAAGGCAATTCTCAAGTGGTTTTTTTGGCCTAACAATTTGACCTCTTCCAATAAAGTTTAATACACTAAGATATGGACCAAATATAAATCAATAAGAGAAGAAGAGGTTTATTTATTAAAATGAAATATGATGATGAAGTATAAAATACACCAAAGTATTTGTACCCTTTTGCACCTTTTTATTCAATAAGTTACTTTAATATAATAAGTTATGTTTTTGTCCTTGCTCGGTGGAAATGGAGAGAGTGAAAACAAGAAACGAAATATGGACATGGACACCATCATGAGTGGTAAAAAAAGAAAACATTGTCTCAATAAGTAACTAAGATCATAGGTTCAAGTCATGGTGGTTATCTACTTAAAAAATAATTTCCTACAAATTATTTTGATTGATCAGTATATTACTAACCTGTAGTGTGTGTTATTGATTAAGAAGTTTGAATATAAGTTAAAATCTTTCTCTATTAAGCAATATAATGGAAATTTATAAAATTGTTTCGTACACTCTCTTAGCTCATATAACAAGTTAAAAGGGTAATAGAGGTAAATATAGGGACATTTTGGAAAATCAAGTCAATAGTCAAATTATACCTAATTTAATAGTCATGCATAAGCTTAATAACACATATAGTTTTTTTTTTTTTGGGAAAAACATCTTTTCTTTTTCCCCCGAATTATGGGTCTAGTTTTTATTTAGTCCAAATGTTTCAAAATATTACACATTCAATTATTAAGTTTTGAGTTTGATTTCGATTTAGTACCTAGGTTTCAAAATGTTACCATTACCATTGACATTTGAATTTTGTTTCAATTTGGTCCATAGATTTTTATACTTACATTTTTAACCTCAAATTTTTTACTAAATACTTATTTTTCATCTTCATTGTTAGTAGACGTTAATATATTTAAAATAATTAAACGAATTATAATTAATTAAATTTCACTATTTTTCATCACTTCTAAAATTAAATCTAAAATTATACTCAATAGTTATTTTAAATTAATTAATAAACATTGATATCAATGTTTGTAAGTGAGTATTTAATGAAAAACTGAGGTTAAAATGTAACATATTAAGTTCGAGGGATCAGATCGAAACAAAACTCAAATCTTAAGGTAAAAATGTAATATTTTGATATTTATGGACTAAATTGAAACCAAAATCAAAACTTAAAAGACTAAACGTGTAACATCTTGAAACCTAAGAACTCAATAAAAACTAGACCCAAAACTTAGGGTCCATGCAAATATTTGATCGTTTGATTTTTTCTTCATCCCCATTTGGAATAATAAATTGTAGCAAGAGAAGAAAAAATGAAAATTGGTACTCAGCAAAACTTTTGTAATAAATGAAGCTTTCATTGTTACTATTTTAGGTATTTTTATTATTATTTTATTTCAAGTTCGAGCTTTTAACCTCTCGAAATGGAAAGTTATGCTTTAACAACGAATTGAGATATGCTTAAATTATTGGGAGAAGGTGTAGAATTCTAAATATTAAAATTGTAAATGCAAATTAGATTAGTTTTGTTTATTTTTATTTTTAATTGGCTTTATTTTAGGTGACAATCTCCATGAAATGATTATGCATAAAACATGGTTATATCTTATTCTAATTACATTTATAATTATAATATTATATAATTGAACTAATAAAAATATTCTTAAAAAATATCAATTTACACTCGTAAATTTTTTGGATTTGTATCAATCAAATTGTAAGCTAACAATTGCATCAATTTAAACTCCAAGTTAGTATAAATGTATCTATTTACCCTATCCATTATGTTTCATTTAAAAAATATATAGTCTCTAAAATTTCATAAGTGAATTAATTTAGATTCTTGGTTCATTTCTTTTGAAATCTAAGAGAACCATCGACTTAAACTTCAGACCTTATGATTCTTAGACATATGAGTGTCAATTGAGCTAAGCTCTTGATGACGACTAAAGAGTTAATAAAGCATAAAATTGATAATTTTAGTTGTAAAGTCTACAAACTCCGACGTCCAAGACAAAGAATGAAGTCCACACTTCATTCTCCTAAACTCCTTAAGCATGCCTACACAATCTCACGAATCGAAAGAGCTAAGAACAAATGAACATTTTGCATTTAAAAATGTTGATCATACTTCCAAAACGCTTTTTTTTTTCTGCTTTTTCTGGAAAAACAAACCACTTAAACACACTAAAGAAGAGGGAGAGAGTTACAAGAGCTTCTTCTTGCTAAAGCATTGGCTCCTCCTTTGCTTAAATAAATACCTAATACTCCTTTTAAAACTCAAAATAAATCCAAGCAGCTTATATGTGATTAGTTTCCTACTGATCAAATTTGTATTTTTTGACTTTTGAGTCTCTAATATACAAGCTAAAAAGGCCAAACTTGTAAATAAAGGGTCTTATTTAAATTTTGTAACTGCATAACAAACTTGCATTTTAAACACACAAGATAAAATCAACTATTTCTACCCAAAGATGTATAGCTGAAGTCCAATTAACCATAAGAAACAAAAAGCCCGAATACGGAAGAAACCAAAAGAAAGCTGTGCATGGATTGACCTTTTAAGTGCTTAAAAACGTATTTAAAGGTACTTGCGACAACAATCCAGATTGCTTAAAATGTACAACAACTATAGCAATGGAGAATACTACATGTCACTTGTCTTGATTAGGCGTGACCAGTGACCATAAAAACATCTACATTGGCGAGAAGGATCTCAAGCTCAATAAGAAATTGAATCACTCAAAATCTAGACTTTAAGAATTAATTCAAAAGCAATAAAAAAATTTCGACCAATCAAGTCCAAACTATTGTTTTGCCCAATAAGGGATGTAATTCTCAATTTGTTGTTGTACAGAGAGAGACCAATGAGAAAGAGAAATGATATGATAAACTAATAAATTATTAAATTATTAACTGCAAAAAAAAAACCAAAAAAAAAAAAAAGTAGAAGAAGAAGAAGAAGAAGAAACCTGACAGGCAACTCTAGAGATCAATAGGGATTCATGTAAACTAGGCTAAAAAAAGTAAATTTGGTACTATTACAAATGAAGCAATAACTTACAACGATCTCAGATTCTGCTTTGAAATGAACAAATCTTTGAGCAGTATTTCTTTTCCCAACAGCTACCAATCATACAAATCAAGTAACCCTTTCTACCACCATCCGTAGCTTCTACTTCTTCCTTCGTTGCTAAAGCCTCCAAATCTCGACGCCGAGTATCCATTCTGAGGAGTTCCTGGATGTAATGTGTGCCTCTTTGTGAAAGATTGAGGGTTTGAATAGTGACCAGAGAATTGAGGGCTTGCATAGTGACCGGAAAAACGAGGGTCTGTATATTGATCATTGTACTCCGCATAATAATCATGACCCCACCGAGATGGTGTGACAGGAGAATTCCAGTCATTTCTATTGAACATGCCGTGGGAAAAGTTAACAGGACCAGGATCTTCCATCATCCAGCGACCTCTTTGTCCCGACTTCCTAGGCAAGTCATAGTATTTTTCTTCATGGTTTATCTTTTTCTTCTTATCATGAGGGGCAGATTTTGACCCCATATAGTTAGTTTCTTCTGCTTGTGACCTCGATTTTGGATTAAATAACTCACGATTCCTCTTGCCACCCTGAGCAAGCTAGTACAAGTTTAGAATCAGATCTTGACAGGAAATATAAGCAACTGTATGACAAAATGAACAGTTTTTCATCCTAATTTTCCCTAATAAAGCAGGCCGATATGTAAGCTATTTTATATACCTTGGTGGAACTTGTGCACTCACGGGCAAAATGCCCTAGTTCACCACATCTATAGCATAAGCTAGGTGATGAAAAAACAGAGGCTTCCTCAATAATCCTCTTGCCACCCTGAGCAAGGTCGGTCCATAAAGTCCAAGTTTAGAATAACATTTTGACAGGAGATATAAATACATAACAAAATGAACATTTTCTTTTTTCCTAATAAACAGGCAAATGTGAAAGCTATTTTATCTACCTTAGTGGAACCTGCGCACTCACGAGCAAAATGCCCTTGTTCACCACATCTATAGCATGAGCTAGGTGATGCAGCACCAGAAGTTTCCTCAAGAATCCTCTTGCCACTCTGAGCAAGCTCCAAAAGTATCAGTTTAGAATGGCATTTCAACATGAAATATAAGTAAATCCACAAGAAAATTAACGAATTTTCCACAATAAAGCAGGCTGAGGCCAATATATAGCTATTTTATATACCTTAGTGGAACTTGTGCACTCACGGGCAAAATGCCCTTCTTCACCACATTTATAGCATGGGCTAGGTGATGCGGCACCAGAGGCTTCCTCACGATTCCTCTTGCCACCCTGAACAAGCTCCATGGGGTAAGGTTTAGAATCGCATTACAAGAAGAAATACAAGTAAATGCATAACAAAATTAATATTTTCTCCTCCTACTTTCACTAACTACCTTGGTGGAACTTGTGCACTCACGGGCAAAATGCCCTTCTTCGCCACATCTATAGCATTGGCTAGGTGATACAGCACCAGAGGCTTCCCCACGTAATCTCGAGCATGACTGTAGATGCACATACAGCACAAAAATTTAACCATCCACATGCAACAGACTTATAAGCAATGAACTGTAATCTAAAAGGAACGAGCTCTCTAGTCAACAAGTTTCTATAATTAAAAATTCCATCCCCGCACCAAGACATCAAGCAATACTAAGTGAAAGCAACACTATTTTTTTATTAAAAAGAAAAAGAAAAAGAAAAAAAGTGAAAGCAACGTTATAGACCCTGACCTACTTCCTCACAAGTTTGACTGACTAAACATTGAACTCTATAATTACATTACAAGCAAACGTGAGCATCTCATCAATCCCAATTATTTGATCAGCATAAGAGAATACACTGTCATTACATAAGTCCAGGAATGTAAAACCATTCAATGCTCAAGAATCAGCAAAATTCAGAACTGGCATCAAGATGTTCCAATGGCTACTGCCAACTGGGGTGAACGTGAAACTGGAACAACTGGGCAGTTGCATATAAAAACAAAACATAAAAAACCCAGAGATCATCTCAAATGGAAATGAAAGGTGATATAAGTATCATGTGAAGATCGTCTACAGTCCAGTATAAGCAAAGAGGGCGTACCAGACCAGTATGTCCAGTCTGTCCACATTTATAGCAGGAAACGACGGAAGTATCACCGGTGGAATTCACACAACATAAATGACCAAATTTCTTACAAATGTAGCATTGTATCTTCTGGAGGAAAAAAGAAGTTTCTACAAGTCAAGAGTTGAGAAAATGATACAGCATGCAAAACAACTTTTGGAAAAGAGCCAAGAAAAAATACTACAATGAAAGTAGAAGAAGACCTTAAGATCATCATCTGCATAAGAATTCTGACAAGAAAACATATCATGCCCAGAATCTCCACACTTTAAACATATTTTTAAGCTTGAAGAAACATTCTTGTGCTTCTCTGGACAAACATTTGCACGATGCCCACCTTTCTTGCAAATAAAGCAGTCACGCGCCTGAGAATGGTAAGGAGCAGGTTTTCAGTTTTCCAAGTTCAATAAATCAAAATGATCAAGAAACAGGAGAATCTTAAGAAGACAATACTCCAGCACATGGGATACTCAGGTTGACTGTGTGTCTCTAGATTAGAAACGAAGACTGAGATATTAAAAATATTTTCTTAGAAATTACCTCAGACAAAAGATATTTGATGAACTGTATAATTTCTGAGGATCATTAAAAAGCATGCATAGATATATGTAGACCATCCATTGAGCACAGTATGTCCCATTTCAGAATTTTTCCACTACACATGCCATATCTACACTTTGATGAACTTAAACGTGGCAATGAAATCCTAATGTTTATTGCTGCCAACAGGACCCAATCCATGACTTCAACATCCAAAAGATCTTTCATACAATTTATTATTTATTACTAGTTTGGCGAACTATGCCTCCCCTCCCACCCACCCACAAAAAGAACATAGAAGTGAGAACTCAGAACCACCTACGAAAAGAAAAGCAAAGAGAAGTAAGATGCAGATCAACTTTATATGATTTATTCCCGACCTTTGAGCAACTCTTTGCATTGTGCTCCAGACTTCCACAGACAAAGCATGGTCTCTTTCGTTTAGCTGATGTGCAATTCACAGCATTATGACCCTCCTCACCACAATTATAGCACGTTCCCCAACTATCTGGAGGATCAAAATATCTTGGTCCACGCTGGTAGAATAATATATGAGAGATACAAAACTAAGCATCCACAAACATTAACTTTTCCTTAATGGCAGTTCAGAGCAGTTAAAAGAGACTCACAAGAAGCTTCCTGAACACATTATTATTGGTTGTCTCAGTAGAGTTTGGTTCCACTGAATCCACTTGATCGATCACTCCAGTTGTCTCGATCTTCTCTCCTGTGCCAACCACCTAAAATGAAAGGAAGCAGCAAAATAATTAAGAAAAACGAAGCTCTAGTAGGCATACCACACGATTATTTAATCAGATCATAGGAAAAGAAATATGAATCCTGGCTCGAAATTTACGGCGGTTTATACTTTGAAACTAGTATTATATTATCAGATATTTTGTTTTACATCAACCAGAAAAAAAAAATGAAAATTCCATCATTATACTGGTTGTGGTTCAATGAGCACTCTTGGGCTAAGTTTAGTATTTCTTTCTTACCACTGTCATCGAGTTCTCAACAAGACCCAAATGGGAAGGATTCTTGGGCTGTGGCAATGCTCTAACAGATAAACAATCCTTCTACAACTCATTCGCTCCCACTATATTCTTCCAACAAAAAAACTAAAGCGAAATTAGTAAAATACTCACACCGCGCTCTTCCGTTCCCAGCTTCTTAACTTTCTTCTTCCTCTTCTTCACTGTCTTCTTAGAAGCAGTAGCGATGCTATCGGAGCTGGCTTTGCTAGTTCCGGCGTCAGCATCAGCACCCTCCAATGGCGATGAAACCAATCCAATGGCTCCGACGGCAGAAACATCACCATTACCACTTTGTTCACACTTACCATCCTTATTAACGCCGGCATCGGTAACCAACTTTCCGGAACGCAATTGCATGGCCTTCTCGATAATTTTGAGGCTAAGATCTTCATTGGCCTCGTCGTCATCACTGCTCAGCGAATTGGCAGACGAAGCCGCAGTTTTCAGAACCTGAAGTTCGTCATCGTCATCTTCGAATTTGAACTTCTTCTGCTTAACTCTTCTCCCCATGTTCCCAATTCAAAACTGAATCAAACTGCAATCTCGGTAGCCCTAATTGAATGGTGGGGAGAAGAACTGAGCGAAGTTGGCAGTTTTTCAGCCTTGGGTGGCTAGGGTTTCCGCAATTTTTGTATATACTACTATTTCCCTCTCTAATAAACCAAACGACATGTCGAATCGTTATATCCTGACCTTTGTCCCCGGTTATGTGGGTGAATCGTATTCCGCGTCGAGTTTTAAATTTTGAGCTCGTGAGTTGTACTAAACGCTGCGTTTGACTCGAAGTTAGAAAAAAAAATGTACTTTTTGATGCATAGGTTTGAAGTTGACGTGGATTTAGTTTCTAAAATTTTAAAACATACATTTTGATTTTTAAAATTTTAAGTTAACGGAATGCTTATTGTCATCTCTTATGGATGTTAATTTTAATTGATGATGTGTCAAATAAATTAAATTAGTTGGAAATTAAATTAAAATATAACTTAAAAAACTAATTTAAAATATTTAAAACCTTTAGAAAATGTTATAGCCCTACTTGAACCGTCAGCATGTGTACAATCCTCTCCATCGATTTTTCATCTCGTCTGTCTCTTGTATTGATCGTCATCTCACATTGTCGACCTTCTCTATTGATCGTCATCTCACATTCACCTTGTTGTGTTTGTCATCCACTGGTGGTCGTCATCTCTCGATGTCTACAACAAATTTTGTCCTCACGGTCTGCAACAATCATAATGAAGTTTATAAAACAAAAGTTTCTCCAAAATAATCATAATTGATTTTATAGCTAATGATAATAATCAAAACATACGAGGAGTACATGATTTATGGGTTTTAACATGAGATTTTATGTTTTTTAAAATTCATTTTTAATTTAATTCTTTTTTGTCTTAGACACGTCGTTGGAACAGACCTGAAAGAGCATTTGCATCAATGTGGCATCGAGTCGAGTGCACTAAAATGTTTAAATTAATGCCCAAAATGCTTGATTTAGATAAACACAAAGAATTGTTTAGTTTTTGAGGTGAGTGTGAGATAGGGCTATTTATAAGATCCCCATTAAAACATTCATTCAAATATGTGTAATACCAACCATGTCATAATAGTATTGCCCTCGAGGTTGCAAGATGTTAGCAAGTGAACTCGACTCGACCATTTTTCCTTGTGGGAGTTATGGAACAAGCTACACTAATCAACTAATGATTGTTTAACTTTTCCTTTTTAGGGATATTCAGACCCTAGACATGCTCCTACCATTCGACTTGACTTTGCCTCGAGCAATCCAATAGAACTTAAATAAAGATATATAAAAAATTTCACAATATCAAAATTAATTACAAATTTGTTCAATGTAATTAAGAAAAAGTTAGAATTTAATCCTTCATTGTAGTTCGATAAATCTTGCGTAAATAATTCGCAAAGAAGAACAATATCAAACAACCTCATCAAATTATGTGAAATAAATTCTAATTTGAAATTTAACATTACATATAACTAATATTTAGTGGGCCATAGAGAAAACTCCGTTATGCAAAGACGATTATCCGTTCATCACAATTAGCAACTGTCCGACGACGATTCTCGTTTGAGCTCCCACTAGTACCCAAAATCTCTGTCCCGACGGTGAGAATCAACGACTCTTTTCTCCCTTCCATGGCTGCGCTACCTTCTACGGCGGCTCTTCACGTTCTCCCACATCTTCCATTGCTAAAACCTGAAGTTCCTCTTGTTTATTGCTGTTCTTGTTCTTCAGCTGCAACCACTTCCTCCGTCGTCTCCACTTCCGCCGCTGCGATTCACCCAATTGGCCCTCTTATTCATCCCCTTTTGCTCTTCGACAGCTTCGACGCCCCAATCGACACCCAAACGTTTCTTGCTACTTTCAGTGTGTTGGTTGCCATTTCTCTCTCCCTCTTTCTTGGTCTTAAGGTATCACTTCTTTGAATTCCCTTTCGTGTTATGGTTATGACCACTCTTAGGGCTTTCTGATGAATGTAATAGTTTGAAAGTTTTGAGGATTTGGGTTTGATTCTAACGGTTGCTGGTTTTGATTGAATTCTGCAGGGTGGTCCGGTGCCTTGTGAACGTTGTGCTGGAAATGGTAAGTGTAGTTTGTTTTACTGAGTTGCATTCTTTATTCTAAAATTTTCAATTTAGCATATTCAGAATTATAGTAAGGAGCAAGCTTCTGTTTATGACGATCCCATCATCAAAATTTACTTAAGCATGAATCATGAATGATATAGCAATATTAAGGGATTCAATATGAACTTATGACTAAGTTACTGTTTTGGTAATCTCCTAGCATTGGCTTTATTTATTGATTGAATAGTTTAATTACACATGCTTTCTATAAAAAATTAATTAGAGAAGAAGTTGTTAGAATAACACCGGTTATACATGGAAAATCCTTGTTTAGGGAGAAAAAACCACGATATGAGTCTTTTGTGTATTTTTCTTATTATCAAAAGAATACAAGGGATGAAATAATTATAGGCCATAATGGGTACCAACAAAAAAAGAAATAAACAAGGGTATAAGGATTACACAAATACCCTTAGTACTATTATTTTCAACAAAGTGTTCGATGAGCATTATAGTTTTGGTTCGGATGCATCATCTAGGAGTACATATGTTGGCATTAATCCAGAGGAAGCAATCTTATAGTCATATATATATTCATAGAATTGATCATGTGACATGGTTGTAAACTGCCATTTGAACCAACCTTTATTTTGTATTCTGTTTCTCGATTTTTTTTTAGTTGGTTTTAAGTTAATCTTAAGACTACTAAGTTGGTTAAGGCATATATCCTCGATCGAAAGGCCAAGGATTGAAATTTCCACCCTTGCATCTTGGTGAACTCAATTTAAGCTTAGAATAGCAAATCTTTTGGAGGGAGGTCATTGCTTGTCCTTCACATATATCTAGCTTATGTGAATGTTCGATTTTGGAAATTTAATAAGGTTTGATTGCAGTTGGATTATCGCATCTATACCGGAATCCTACATTTAGGGGTTGAGAAGTCTTCCTCAAAAGACCAAAAGGAAACTTCTGGTTGTTCTTTTGGTTCATTTGGGGAAGGAATTGATAGTGTTAGCCTTTTTAATGTAGTGTTACTAGCACACTTGCAGACTGCATTGAATTTATAAATTGAAATTGCTCATGTTTTCCCCTTTTACTTCTTTTGGTTGTCAGCGAGTATCACAAACCAAATGGTTGGAGCTTAAGTCCAGGGAATGAATAGATTAAAGGCAACAAACATGGTACACAGAATTTGCCAAAATGTCAACAAAATATGAACAGTATCCAATATCGATGGAAAGTGGCAAAGTTTACTGAGACCTAAACTACGATGCATTTTCACATCTCAGATTAATATTAGTTAGCAACATTTGAAGGAGTCTAGAATTGGCAAATCTCATTGAATATAGAATTAGCTATTAACTTCTACTTGATATAGTTGGTAATCCGTGGAGGCTAATTCCCCATAAATGAATGCTTTTGTCTAAAAAGTCTCTTGAACATCTCATTACTCAACAATTTAGCTAACTATGACAATGTGCAGGTGGCACAAAATGTGTTTTCTGTGACAATGGTAAGATGCAGCAACAGTCAGGATTAATTGACTGCAAAGTGTGTAAAGGTGCAGGTATTTACTTCAAATTACATCATGTATTCTTTGGTTTTTTACCACATCTGATGACCAGCCTATGCCCTACAAGATGTTGGGTGTTGGGGAAAACATAATGTATTTGTGTAGAAGTTTTACTTTTAGTCCAATTACCACTTTTTGAGAGAGATATCAAACTTGACCTGTTTTTAGAATTTTCAAAATGGCTTGATCAAGCTGTCCATTTATCCTATAGAAGAAACTTTCCCTTATCCATTTGAAGCTTAAGCTTAAGAGATGGTATCATTTGGTTGCCAATGTTGTTATAAATTCCATTATTCTTGTCTTGAGTGCAAATATTTTTAATATTTAAACTTCTTTTCATATCAATTTCTTCATTATTTAATTTTCCCTCGTGACAATTTGAATCGAAGATCCTAAGTTCTCCATTCGCGTGTTAAAGGTATATCGATCTCACACACACATATATACATTTTAATATCTTGTATGTTTAAGATTTTAGCTATTCACTTGTTATGTTGAATAACCAATGTCTTAGAACAATCAAGTCCTTTTATTGAATATGAATTTTCTTATTTCCTTGTAGGATTGATCTTCTGCAAAAAGTGTGGGGGTTCTGGATATTCTAGACGACTTTGAACCTTCGAGCGAAGCATTTCTCCACATGCAATGTAATTTCCAACATTGTCGAACTTACTCAGTGTAAGGATTCAACTTATTAATATCAATGAGTCCTAAATGGTTTCTTCTTCATTACAAGGGTGCCCAATTGTTTGTTTCATTTTCTTGTGTAAATTAGATTTTTACAAGATGAAAATGGTATACAAATAAACTCGAATTGCATATATATATTTCAACAAACAAGCATATAGTTTATTGAAGAAAAAAAAAGGATAAAAAAGGGGATCAATCAATTAGGCATAATCAGCACAATCATCTACACCTGCACATATATAAATTGTGGCAACAGTTAAATGAAAACTTAACTGTGTTGTAGCTCCCCTAACAATAATCTTGCCTCCATAACCGAAGAACGAATGCCTTTCAACACTTCTTCCATTTTTTCAGATAAGAAGCATGAGCTACGCCCGTTATCTTCTAATAATCGCATCATCTTTTGGACGGATACAGACTTTGCAGTTACCAATTCCTCCATCCTTCTATGCTCCATCTGCAGTTCTTCTTCCAAAATTTTGATCTCTGCTTCCTTCAGACCTGCTTCAAACATGCACTCTTGGCACTCCAAAATAATGTTCTCGAATTCTTTTATTCCAGCATCCCGAGTTTCCAACAGCGTCTTCTTTTCATTGATTACCCCCTGAAATGCAAGTTCCATCTCGTCGACTGACCTTGAAGCCTTCTGTACCTCCAACTGAACAGCTTCAATATCACTATCAACCTTTCTCGACTTCCTCGTCAAATCTTCAAGTTCCTTTCTTATGACCCCAAGTTTTTCTTTAGCTAGATTCATTTCATTTTGCAACTTAGTTTTCTCTTCTGCAGACTTGAGTAAATCCGTGGCTCGACCTGCAAACTGCCAGTTCTTTGGTTGGGGATCTGTTTTCTCAATATTATCTATTGCAAAGAGGACCTTTTCATTTTCCTGTTTTTGACTTTCTTCATCTAATTTAGATTTTAAGCTTGCAAGGTTGCTTTTCAGTTCCACTTCAGATTGTTGAATCTTTACATGTCGAGTCTCGATTTCTTCTTTGCGTGCTTGAAGGAAGGCCAACTCTTTTTTCTTCTGGTCCAAATATGTTTTTGAAGCATCTGCCCTTACTCTTGCCCTTGTTTCTCGTTGTTCAAAATAAAATATTGAAGATGAGAAGTTAGTTAGAGAGTATCTCAAAGCACAGAACTTATTCTGTGCAAGATCTCTACTTTTTTGCTTTTTTGATAAGGCGAGTTTAAAGGATTCAACCTCCTTCTGCTTTAACTGTACTTCATCTTCCACAACTTCAACCTGTTTTGAAAGTTTATCGGCCTCAATTATCAACTTCTCAAGTGAACTTAAAATAGTGACAGTTGTGGTTGAATCTGAAAGCTGTTCATCTGCCTTTTCAAGCTTTTTTCGGATTATACTTAAATCTTCCGGTAACATTTCTACAATAAGAGCTGGTGGTTCAATTTCCATAGGAGTTCCAACATCCATCTGCTTTGTAGTATCCAAAATAGACATATCTTTCTCTTCAGACTTGCTTTCTTCATCCAACCCACTCCCTCCCTTCTCAATGAAATTTATGTCGGAACATAATTCATCTACAACAAGACCATCATTTCGCTCTTCAATAGAATTTTCTTGGCTTTGAGTGGACCCGTTGCTCTCTTCAGCTCCATCGAGCATTTCCATTTCAGGTGGTGCAGATTGACAGACCAAATTTTGCGCTTCATTGGGTTTGGGAGTCTCGATGTATGCCTTGTTCATCCCATCATCAACTTCAACAAACTTCTCAATGCAAGCGGATTCTCCTCTGGTGTCAACTTTTGTGCGTTCTAAAGAAGAAAGCATCTTTTTTAGCTCATTTTTCTCTTGCATGGCCTCTTCATACAAACTCATTAACTTATCATTTTCCTCATGCATTTCCACTAGCTGTTGTTGTAGCCTTTCAACCGCTTTCTCATGAGCCTCTTTTTCATTGGAAATTTCGACCACTTTAGCATCATTCTGTGCAGTTTCAACATTGTCGTACTTGCATTCAGAAGTTGCCGTTTCATACAGTTCAATGAGTTTATTGTTATCCTCTATTAAAACTCTTAGCTTCATCCGCAGTTCATCGTTCTCTTTAGACAAGGCTATTGCTGTTTCATGAGCATTTGCTTCTCTTTGGCTGGCTGCAGCAATGGCATCGACCATCGTCTTTAACTCCACTTGGTCGCTAAAATTGATGGTGGATGTGTCAGTTGATGCCAAAGGAAGCTCAACTTGATTAACTTCATCCATAGTTCCAGTATACTCCTTAGTCCCGAATTTTGCTACCAATTCATCTACATGCCTGCAAGATCAGAAGCACTGAGTTACTATCACAGAAGTCAAACTTAAGAACCAACATTATAAGTAATAATAAATAACAATAATTATAAATGTAATTATAAATATAATTATAAACAGTCTCACTAAACTAAATACCATTTTCAGTTAAACGAACTATTATAGCTGGTCAAAATTCCTATTACATATTTGCAGACCATATAATATTACCTTTTCAGCTTTTCTTTTTCTTCAAGACATTGTTCGAGTTTCTTGCGAAGTGTATCCACTTCATCTTGGTTATGAATTGCCTAAAACAGTAATATTCACTTCATCAAAAGTTCAAAACCTAAATATACAAATAGCAATCCAAGTAGAATATATTTTGAGAAACGGAATTAAGCTTCCTCTATATTCCACCCACACTGAAGCAAGTGTACTACCTGCATGCGAAGGAATTCGTTCTCCTCTTTAATTGAAGATTTCCATGGTGATCCTCGCTCCTAAATTCGAAAGATGAGCAAAGAACTATGAGACCCTCATTCACTGGGAGTAACTGATGCTTGAGGAATAAAATTTATCGCACAAACGGAAACTGGTTATATGGCTATTAATTAATGCTCTAATTCCAGGTTCTACTTGTATAAAACTAATGAAAGACTTGTAGGCAAATGAACATCTACAGGTTTCAGCCCAATCTAAGAAAATATGAAAAAGAAATAGGATTAACTTCCAGCATTCAATCAATCATAAATTATGTTCCAACTGTTATCGAGATTTTTTTTTATAAGAAACAATGTTCAACTGTTATCAAAAATGAAATATGCAATCTTAATTTCATTCGATTGTTCTAGTAAAATAGGAACTCTCTCCTATCGGGGACAAAAAAGTTATATAATAACTCAGTCTAACCTGATTGGTAATAAGAAAGTTTTCGTCAACATCTGCTAGCATGTCTGAATTTCCTTTCTGCAGTAGCATTTACATATGGAAGTTAAGGGTTTGGCCGTGAAATTCATTTAATGATACTTGCATGTTCATGTATTCTTGCAGTTTTCAACAAAAAATTTAAAATCCTAAAATTCAGAAAAATATCTGTAGAAGTACCTGGATTGACGAGAGATCTGATTCATGCATAAGTTTCCAATCAAGTGCTTCTAGTAACTGTAGATTTGCTTGCAAGAAACATAATTTCATTAGAAATAGAAACTAAATTTTGTCGCCAATAAATTCTAAAATGAAATGAGAAGAAGGATTATATTTAATCCTTTCACCTTGTTCTCCAATACCATGATCTGGTCGTGCACCATATCTCGTTCGCCTTCTTCATAAAATGACTTCAACCTGCAGATTAATGCAGCTTAAATAAAGGAAGAAAAAGGAAAACTACTGATGTTGAAGAAATTAAACTAATTTTATAGTATATATATTTTCTAAAATACAAATGTCGTCTGAAAGTTCAAGCTCGATGATTGAAGCTATTAGAAAAAACCTGCCTTCTAATTTCTTCCTTCAAACGCAGGTTTTCCATAGCAAATCTGGTCACCTCTTGGTTCCTATCAACCTGATTTTTCAAAACCTCAATCTCCTTCAAATATTCCTCCTTTTCTTTCAGCAAGTGTGTTTCTGCAGAGATCTTTCCAGAAGCAACTGCTTCCAACCTTTTTATTCCTGCTTCTCGAAACCGTAGTCTCATTTTAAGACTTTGTATTTCATCCTCTCTTTGCTTGGCCTAAGCATACCAAAAAAAAAGAATTCAACAATGTAAAACTAGATATCTTCTACTAAAGCAAATGCCGAGTTCCATGTCTTTGTTCCAACTTTCACCATTATTAAAATTCATCATTAATGATAAGATATTACACGTGGCAGTCTGCTGAGCATCCATGAACCAAGAAGCAGCAGTACTTTGGTTACCGTACCAGTTGCATCGCTGCCTGATTTTCGTTGGTCAATGCTTGCAACGCCATGTCCTTGTCCTTTTCTCTTCTAAAGGCCCCAACAAGGGCAACTTCATAGTCTCTCCTCTGGAACATATCAAAATTAATAACAGATTAGTAATTTCAAATAATTTCCTCCAGCTTAAGAGGTAACGGTCGATACCTGAGTCATCCTTTTCCCAGTTGTAAGAGGACTCATTGATCCGTAAAGTCCTTCCCATTTTAAGGTTCCTGGGGATCCCGGAAAGCTTACTGCTAAACTATCGTTATCTTGATTGTCTCCTCCTCCATTAACTAAACCCCGCAACCTGGAAACTTCTTTCTGAAAATTGCATAAGGGTGTGTAAATTACAGCAACCAGATCCAAACATTTTTTAACTCAGAAGCTACAGTTAATTAATTTGTATTTCATATCACTTTCCAGTTTCATATATGAATTTTAACAATCCTGATGAAAGAATACGAGCCAAGTTCAAAGTAGACATCTTGGTACCTTAAGTTGTTGAATCTGTAGCCTCATGGCAATGACATCTCCAGAAGTATCTTCATTCACAATTGCCTGAGTAAAAGCACATATTTTATGATGAGCACTGAACAAAATAATTGATAACATCACTTCAAAATTCAAAAAATAATTAAATAAATATCTGTTGGATGGCGACTCCATATTGCCTGCCATCTTCAATAAGCAGACACAAGAAAGCAGACAAAAGATCACCAAACATACATTGTTCTTTATAAATTTAGCTCGTTGTGCAAACTTCAACGTGCTTAGCGTTTCCAAAGAACAGCTGCAAGGACCCAAAACAAAGTTTTTGAAGATTCAGACCAGCGAAATAGAAAAAAAGAATCCATAGGATTGCACACAAAAAGAAAAAGAGAGTAATACATAGAAAAAAACCGAACCCAAAAAAAAAAAAAAAAATCATCCACATGATTAAGTGGGCATTGGTACTATAGCAATTCACTAACCAGCTTGAAGGACTGATATTTGCAATTATGATCGTTTTTGCATTTCCTCCCAAAGAATCCTGATACAACGCAAGTTCATAAAACACTAATAAGTTGTAGTAAGACGACAAAAATCTACAGTTAGAAAGCAAACAAAAATTACATTGGTTGTCCGCAAACTGTTTTAAAACATGTAAACATTAGTTAGGAAACAACTTCAATATTCAATACCACAATCCGTTGCATTCTGACACATCTGATCATTTAATTAAGCAATTACTATTTTAACTTAGAGAAATGGTACTCGATACATTAAAAAGCTGATGCCATCAATTATTTCAGCTTTAAACTTGACGCAAGGTATCAAAATTACAATACAATTTCAGCAAAAACTGCATGACAAGTAAGCCCGAGCACATTTAATACTCAATAAAACATTTTAGTTGATATGAGTAAAAGAACATCGTGCATTTCATACATTTTTTTAAATGATATGCAAGCTTCCCCAATATTACTACAAAGAATAATTAAAAAAATAAAGTTTTCTAACTTCAGAAAAGTGATATACAATTTTGCTGATATAACGAAATACATTTTGATACCTGAAGCAGAAATGTAAGCTTGGAGTCCCTGTAAGGTACGTGAAGTGACTTTCCATTGGATATGTTCACCAGGTTCATTATCACAAGCCTGTAGTACGCATTCCACAACAAAATTACTCAAGTTCAGCGAATAATTCTGGTTGCTACTACAAGTTTACAAATTTAAGATAACTTAAAGTTTAACAAACATACCCTAATGTGGAAAGTGATTTGTTGATATTAGTAGCTTCCTTAAGACGCTCACCTTCAGCTCCAGAACTCTTCTGCCTGGTTAGGATCCATATATAAAACTCGAGCATAAAAATTTCAAAGGCATAAGTGGAAAGCATGCTCGTGGAAGGAAGTGAAACTGATTGATATTTCTTTTCTTAAAATTAGATATTTCAAGTGCTCAGTCAGATGAAGTGCATGCGTTTGCTTTGTTATTTTATAAAAGATATTTCAAGCGCTCCTACACATGAAGGCAATAACTTTGTGTTATTACAGGGTGAAAAGTGTTAAAAGATGTCTGGCTTCTTTAAAATGAATTGCACTGACATTCTTGTTAGTAACTTTGTGTGCCACAGTAGCATAGTGGAAGGAGGCGGAAGGAGGCAAAAGGAGGAAATGTTTTGTGAGATGGATAAGTTACCTTTCTGATCCGGCTAAATCAACAAGATTAAGTCGAGCAAAACGATGGTGAGTTACGCCTTGGAATTCCCACTAAGAAATATTAAATAAGTCAATTATCTTAAATTGGAAGCAATAAAAGGTTTAATATTTAAAAGACAAACTTTTCTCCATAAGGAACGGTTCCTGAAATTTACCTTACTTTCAATGATGCATGTAAATACACTATGGGACCGACTGCTAGCACGATTCATATTGGTGGATGCCACCTTTCTATTTGCAGCACCCTGAAATCAGAATCCACAGGGAACTTTCATTTTAAATGCACAATTAATGTCAGCAAACTATACCTATCCTGTAATCTCCTGAACCTTCTATTCTGATGTGCATATACGAATACTGAATGGTTCGGAAAAAGCTTAGAGTTGTAGGGATTAGTATCTGATTTCAGTCCACCATTCAAAATATATATAGCTTATAAAATTTCATTCAGAACCTACCTGAATTAGCTGCTGAAGAACATCTCGTGCACTTGTAACTTCTATCTCTTTGAGGTTCTCTACATAAACCCCTTTCTTACTGTCTTCTCTAATCTGTAACGTATTAAGCAGAAAAATGTTACTGGAAATCGAAATCCAAATCCAAAATGAATTATATTATGGGATAGTAGGAAAACCAAAAGGAGGAAAAAAATGAAGATAAAAAGTTATATAGAGCTGATTCAGGATATTCCTATACATGATCATCTTGATTCAATTCCATTTTGAAAAGGATCTCTTGATAAAACTGAACAAATAACATCATAATTAAGACAGTTAAGGATTTCATTTCGTTCTGTGAAGCCATTTATGCTTCCGAAGGTATCACATTGAGTTACTAAAGCTTTTTTTTCTCATCAAACCAATTGAAAACAAAACTTACAAACTATTACTCTTACCTGTAAGTTGTTAGATGATGGGTCCAGAAGATCAAGTATCTGTTCGTTATATATTTCCAGAAATGAGCATCTACAAGTGTACTTCAGCTTTTCATCTTTCCGAGCCTCTTTTTCCTAAGAGATAATAATCAAGTTAACTATTGTTACCGAAAAATGTTGCAATTCTTATACAATGTAACTGCTAAAAGGAATTGGAATCAGCAACCAAAAGACCATCCCAATGAAACTTTTCTAAATCCCGAATTGAACGTAGCAAAGAGATGCAAACCTTTTGAATTCTCGTGAATAAGTATTCAAACACTCTAGGTGTCATCCCACAGTTGACACTGTGCCTTCGTGTACCTCCCTCAATATCTCCAAGCATGGTGTGAGTCTTTCCACTTCCAGTCTAGACGTAAAAATTATAATCAGTGAAGCTTGAACCTCAAATTGGAAAATATATATACTCGCAAAAACAATTGTACTCAAATAACATCCACCATCAGTCACACCAGAATCCAGGAAGGAACCATATGAATATTTATCTTATATGTTACTCTGGTACATGTAATCTTCAGAATTCTCTTTAAACGAAAATCCTAGAAGCTTTACCCAATATATAGAATCAACAAGGAAAGTTCGAATGTCTTACTTGGCCATATGCAAACATGCAACTGTTGTAGCCTCCAACACAGTTATCCACCATGGGCAATCCAGCCACTTTGAAAAGCTTCTCCTGTTATACTGCTATATTAAGTCCCAATAAACAGAGAGTACAACCAAAGAACGTAAAGAATTAGAAAAAACTACCTGGCTAACATTCTCATCTGCAACTAAATCAAACGTAAAGCGTGATTCAGGATGACCTGTCCATGTAACAGTCTGATAACTTTCTTGCCTGACGCATTTTCCATAGCCTTGCAAAGATACTTCTGAACTACTAAGTGGGCGAATCCTTATGATCACCTGTATTCATAAGCTAGGTTGTCAGCCCTCAAAACAAGGCAAATAAGGAGTAAAACTATACATTCCATGTAACCACCCAAAGGTAACAACAATTCTTCATTCTGAGAACCTTGCGTTCCAAATACTTAGATAAAACACAAAATCTGGAAAGGTCTCAAGTAATTATGATAAATGACAACATCTCCACGGATAATATATCAAGATCACCAGCAGAGGTATCAATAAACCCTAAAAAACACAGCATATGAAAACAGGACAGTGAATACTAAGTACTAACTCGTCATGCGCATGTCACCCATACCGAACAACAGTTCGTCACTTCGAGAACCCATGAATTCCACATACTCAGATATATGAATTTGGCCAAACTTCCATGTGCAAATTAGCTGTGTAAAGTCTGTGTCTAACATCTGAAAATCTTGATGATTACTTTGGACAGAAAAGGCGATGAAAAAGCAGAGTTAATCTCGACATAACTGCCATCGTCTCAGTTAAATGCACCTAATTTTATGAAACAAGGCCACCCAAGGGCCTCACAATGAAGTTATTCGGCGGTCATTTGAAAATTTATGTAACTTCAACGAGTTGCAGATCTCAAAGATTTCTTGCTCACAAGTCACATCTACCAAAATCAAATCAGCTACAACACAATTGAGCTATGAAATGGCCCATATCTCCAATATTATAACAAACCTCTAAAGCTTACTTCCGCTTCCAATCAACATAAACCAGTTTTTTTTCCCTCAAAACTTAGGGTTTAAAATATAGCCAATTCTACCAAACAGTTACCTGCACACTGTGATCCTTCCAGAACGATGGATCTTCACGAAGCTCAAAGCACTGGCTGGACGATCCAGTAACATCACTGACTGCATCTTCATCGTTGAACTGACCAATACTCCGTATAACCGAAGTCTGAGCGACACTCTCCTTGGTCGCCGATTTAAGAAAATCCGGTGAACCCCGTGGAGGATTAGAGCTGCTCAATGCATGATCCTGAAACCCGAACCTGCTCTTGATTGCACTGGCCGTGTCCGATAAGAAAGGCATTGCTGCAAGTGGAAATTCGTTCAAATTTCTTCTTGTGGATGAGATTCTATCGGAATTGCACCGATCAACGGCGGAAATGGAAGAAGAAAGGCTGGTGTGAAAATGAGAGAAGAGAGAAGAGCGGGGCAGTGATTTGAAAATGAGGGATCTTCGAAAAGAGAGGGAAACTGGAAGACGGGTATATAAGATTAGACGATGGACGGTCACGATTTGTTGTGAGGATTCAATGGTTTTAGTTCTTAGACCGTTTGAGTGACGATTTTAAATTTTGAACTGTCCCGTGTGTACTTTTTTTTCGCTTTTATGAATGTAAAAAAATAATAATATATTATTTTAATAACTAAAGCACGTTAGTTTGTTATGGTATGAATTATTTTAGTTTATGTTATAATAGCATGTGTATAAAGTGTAAATTATTTTTTTAGTTTGAGAAATAAATAGCAAACATGCAAAAGAAATAAAAATATGATGGATGTAAAATAACGTAGCAAATAATAAATACTATAATAAATTAGAGTTTTAAAATAACGTTAATTGTACTATAATAAATTTGACGAAGTCAAACTCCACAATAAAATATTGTCAGGACTTGCTTTTCAGATGGAAGAGGGATGCTAATTCAATTTGAATTGCCTCTCCCTCTAACATCTTTATAAGCCATCCCTAGTCAAATTTCTTGCATAAAATCTCTAAAGGCCAAGGGGGTTTAAGGCAATGATTATATAAAACTATAATAACCAAGTCTTACTAAAGTAAATACTATTTAAAAACTTTTAATTAGCTACAGTAAGCATTGTTTCAAAATATTTTATCTGCTACAGTTTTTACTATTTTACCTTCATCGTTTTTTTTATTATTTGCTATAGTGTTCTAAAATATTTCACACCTCAAACACAAATTCTTATAACTCAATTATATAATAACTCACTTCTTGTCACCAACGTTTCCTAAAAGTCACAAACCACCACTATCCTAACACTACCCAATCTTAAATAGTACATAATTAATAAATTCATAGCTTCTAAAAAACCGGATCTAACAGCAAATATATGATCCATCTTTTCAAACTCGAGAATCCTAAATCTAACTCAATATCAATTAATGTATCAATTTCATTGTGTGAATGGTTACCACTAAAACAAAAGCATTATTCTTTTTTTTTTTTTTTTTTTGGTTTGGATATGAATCAAAACATCAAATCAAGTTTGATGTAAAAAAACAAAAAAATCAAATCAATTTGAAAATTGTCAAAAGTAAACCTAGCTCAATGACATGTAAATGTCGACTAAAAACTTAATGACTCGAAAAGTGTTTACATGTAAATTCGAAAAGTGTTTTAAGTATTTAAAGTTTACCATCTAAAATTTTTCTATATTTTAGTAAATATTTTGCTTTATTTGAAAATATCTCTCTCAATATATATTTGTTTTTTATAGAAAGAACTGAACTATGCCTAAAAAAACAGTAAATAAGTAAACTAAACTAAACTAAAACATTATAATAACAAGAAAAAACAAAAAAAGGTTACTAATTTTGTCACTATATTCTCCAACCTCTACAAACTTACCTTATTTCAAATAACTCCAATTTGTTTTAGACAGTGATTGTTTATTTATTTAAAAAATAAATAACTTTTTCGAAAAAATAATTAAAACGAAATTTAAATAACTGCACCTTTTATTTTAGTGTCATATCATTTTAAGTTCCATATTCGTTCGAAGTTTTAAAGGATTTCTATCCAAAGATATATTTACTGAAAGGTATGTAATTGTTCATGACATCGTCGTTTCTATTGAAAAGCTAGATGTTGAAATTGTGTATTAAAAAAGAGAAAAATGGAATAAAGCTTAAGTTAGACTAAAGTAAAGATGAGAACTCATTTAAAGGACGGAGAATTATAATGACGTTTTAGCTAACAAAAAATAAGCTAAAGTATAATTTTGGTCCGTTCAATTTTAGTAAATGTAAGTTCAATTATCTAATTTTAATACATTTACTTTCGATCAATCTTAAAAAACTCTTGAAGGTGTTCAATAAACCTTAAATTTAAACTCTCAAAGTTAATTTTTACCAATTTCGATTAAATAACAATAACAACTTTCATGCAGTGATATATAATATATGAACATTAGCTTTTAAAATGTCCAAATAGAATAGTTTTTTTAAAGAACCAACCGACATTAAACTAGGAATAAAAAATGGACAATTTAAAGAACAATGACTAAAAGATGCTCAAAGATAACAAAATGTTTTTTTTTCTTTTAAGAAAACTAAATTAACAATAAAGCAGTGTGACTAAATTTAAGATGTATTAAAAGTACGTAAATAAATAAATAAAATGGAACAATTTAAAGTTACATTAATTAAACGTGAACTAATTTTAATATATATAGACCAAAATAATATTTTAACATTTTTTATTTAACTTTTAACAATAAAACATAGTTAAATAAAAGAAAAAAACTTGGGTGCATCCTATCTATCTATTTTCTCATCTCTCCACCATACAAAAATAAAATTAAAAATTAATTTTGAGAAAATAACTTTAAATCTTATTTTTGTATGATAGGAAGATGTGGAGCAGAATGCATCTAATCATTGTTCTATGCAAATTTGTAATAGTAGTTTTAACTATACTATTAAAATTTTTCATTTAAATAAATTATTTTTTCTATTTAAAAAAAAATTAGCTTTCTGGCTAGAAGATAATTCTACATTGAATTAACTATTGGTACCCATATTAGTTCAACTTTAACTTTTTCACACACATATTATATAAAAAGCTTAAAATTGAGCTGAGTTCGAGCCCCAAACCTAATCTAAATTGATCGGTGCCCTCAAGCTTATACAATTGTTAGAATCTGGTCAAATTGAAATTTCTATAATTAAATTTAAAAAAGTGCTATTTTTTTTTTCAATATTCCTTTAAATAAAATAAATGGGCAGGAATTATTTGTTGATAAATGATGATAGAGCAAAATTCTTTTCTTAGTAAAAATTCTTCTTCGACTCTTTCTTTCTTCTTCCTTCATCTCTCTGCTTATATTCTCATAACAATGGCTGTTAATGGAAGGTGAAAGTGAAATGAAATCACTACACGTTTTTTCCGATCTTTTCTCCTCTGTTTCTCTTTAACAATCCATCCATTTTCCCCCGTCTTATTCGCTCTTTCAATGGCGATTACATATCTTCCTTTTCTCAACTGATCAACCCCCCTTTTTCTTCTCTTTTATCTCCTCTTATTCCTTTCACCTTCATTTCCCACCCATTTCCTTACACCACCGCCGCACCGGTGGCTCCCTCTTTCTCCGATCAAATGCGTTGCAAAAATAGATTGAAAATCCGAACCCTAAAACTATAACCCTTCTCCATCCCTGTTATGGGATCTTCCCATTCCCTCTAACCTAATCGGAACCTTACCTGGATTTTGTTCGGATTTCTTTATTTTTCTCCCATGACTCGGAAGGTTCTCCTCCGATCTACGGCTATCCGTCATAAATCGTCATTACAAGACGAGAAAATCGATGCGTCGCGAGAGAGACGGCCGTTCGCGGAGGTAGCCGGTGGTTCAGCGGCGGAATGTACGGCGATTTGTTGTTGTTGTCCATGGACGGTGTTGAACATCGTGATCTTTGCCGTTTACCGGATGCCGGCAGGACTCTGCCGGAAAGCGATAAACAGGAGAAAACGACACCGTAAAACGAAGAAAAAGTATTTGATTCAACAACGGAAGGCCGTCTCTATGGATTTTACGGATGGATCGGTGGGGCCCGTAATGGAGAGTTTCGGGACCCACGAAGTGAATGACGTGGCAGATATTGAAGACTTGAAGAAGTTAGAAGAGGAAATGTGGGGCCGGTTTAGTCAGACCGGGTTTTGGAGAAGTTCTTCCCAAAGACACGAGTAAATATATATAAACCGAGAAAAAAAAGTTGCAAAATTTTCATTTTTTTTGTGCGTTTAACTTAATATTTTTCAATTGATTTGGGGAAATTTTTAGCAATTTGAACGTGCAAAATTTTATAAGGATTCATTGTGCAAATTATATTTGTAAATATAATATAAGAAAATTACTATAAATAATAATATTTCAAAAAGCAAACTTGTGGTTGCCATTTAGCGTTTTTCTTTTAAAAATTGGTTTTTATATAGTTGTAATATTTTTATAAATCTAATCTCTAGATGGTGAAGATTTTAAGGTTGTAAGTTTAGGGTAAATTTAATTATTAATTCACATCACATTCTCCGGTAAAAATTAGTAAAAATACAATGCCAAATTACCATTGAACCCATATGTTATTAGACTCGACTATGGTAAATTCGAGTGCTTACGAGATTAGAGGTCCAAATTTTCATTGCTATCTGTGGGATATGAAAGAAAGGTAAATACTATAAATGTGCCTTTTGTGTCTAAATCTCATGATTTATTATCTACTTTTTACAAATGTTTTCTAAAACTCAACCAATTTTGAAAACTACAATAAGTATGACTTTCAAATCCCAATTTCGTTTTTAAAATTTGGTTAAGAATTTCACTAAAAAATATTCAAACCATTGTAAGCAATTGAAAACAAAACGGACATAATTGAGTATTTTAAGGAAACTCCATCTAAGAAAGATTCATATAGAGTAATGTAGAGATCGTACATTGTTTTTTAAACACGAAAATAATAAATTGTAAATTGTTTAAGTAAATGATATGCATGAGTTTTATGAATAAGATTAAAAGGAAAAAAACATGTTCATATTTATGATTAGATTTCTTGCAATTTCTTATTTAAAGATAAATTAATCTAATTGTTAACTAGTTTTGTTAAATCTGAGTTTTAATGATATTCATCTATACCCTATTATATTGACATACAAATATATTGAAAAAATATCAATATGGAAAGATGTTTTTATAAGTCACGAAATTTATAAAATTTATTTAAATTAATAATTGAGTTGTTTTCACTCCGATTCCAATGAACATTGCAATTTTCAATTCATATTGAACTAGAAAATTGTAATTTTTCTTTTTATATATTTTACGAGCTTTTATAATAGATGTTAGAGATATCTATGGATATTCAATACCGTTATGATATTATAGCAGAATTAAAAAGGGAAAAAAGAAAAAGTCTCAATCTAGATGTTAAAGCAAAGTAGGTCATCTCCGTTGACCATCGACATCAAAATCCAACCGTTAAATATGACATGAGAAAATAATGGAAAGTTGACTACCTCTAAGTTGAAAGCGTCATATTTATAAAGTGCTACAGCCCAAACAACAATATATAAATACATATATGTATATTGCCATCAAGAATAAGTCTCACATAACACTATTTAAGAAACAATTCAAACCTCTAAACATTAACTACTAATGAACTACATCAAAATTGACCTACCATCAATAACAATCAATAGGGATATGTCCACATTTTAATCTCAATACTTTCATTCCAGTCCCATATCTATATTTTCACAATGCCCCATGCGGTCGGAAATGTTTTAATTAATGCTGAATTACATATCTTAAAATCTACGGTTCTTTCAAAAGGTGCGCATCCCGCTAGTGAAAACCCTCCCAATACAAAGTTGCTTGTTTTTTTTTTTTCTTTAAATGCAACTAGATCGAACATTTTACCTTTAGAAAGAAAGGCCATACCATTTATCTAATAAGCTCACTTTACCATAAAGGTAATTATAGGCATAAATTTATAGTGTCCTAATTATCAAAGAACATTAAAGAGGCGAAAACCATTTCAAACGAAAGCTAAAAATAGAGATCAAAATGAAAAATAAACACAAAAAGAAAGTTTAGGAAGTAAAAGAAGAATATAATTACTTGATATAAGATCCTAGATTTGGATAGGATATATAAAAGATATGTGAAATCTAATTCCTTATCCAAGTCTAGGTATCAAATACCCATTAAGAAAGGGAAATTCTTGATTTCTTCTCCTTCAATTTTTTCTGCTCACAAGTGAAATAAGGAACCATAGAGAAAGAACCCTCTAATTAAGAGGAATAAACACGTAGAATACTGTTCCTGTAAGGAACGAAAAACTTGGGAGCAAATCCAATTCCTGTTTGATCTAGACAATAATGAATTCACTTTGCGAGAATCCGAATCAAATCAAATCAAATCAAACTTCTAATAAACTCCGATTCACGTTTTGAAATCTCAATTCTAAACCAAACAAGAACTTCCGGAACAGCATACATTTATTCATGATTATGCACCTCAAACAAATCCATCAAATGCAGTAAAAAAAAGATGGAAAAAAATATCAAGAACGAGAGAAAAAGAATGGAAAGTTGGATAAACAAAATGTTTAGTGGGTGAGAAGGAAGTTGCAAGGACATCAACTTGAATCCTGATACTGGCAAAGACAAGGCCTGATGGCGCTGTTGCCTAAGCAAAGTGCATCAATGAAGCAAGACCGCTCGTGGATTCCTAAACCAAATAAACCTCGGGTTTGTTGTGTGTGTGTTTTTTTCAGGTCCCTCGAGGGCATGGAGCACCCTACCAAAAAAGAAAAGAAAAAAAAAGACAAAAAAGGACGCCTTCTACAACAGGCTACACCACCAAAGCCACCCAAACCAAGGGAAGTTGCATTCTCGAATCTTACAATAACTGAGGGAAGTCATCACCTTTGGGTGAATTGGGCTAAGCCCGTTATTTCATCGATCCTTTGGATCCTTTGGATGTGTTGGGCTAAGCCCGTTATTTCATTCAATGAATGAAATGTTTCTATTTCTAAAGAAACAATAACTAAGGGAAGTCACATTCAAACCCGCTATTCCCAACAATAACAAACAAACAAGGCATGCGAGCAAGTGAATAGTTTTATTGTGGGTCTTTGAACTTATACTATGTCATAAATTCCTTGAACTAGAAACAGCTTAACACTAACAATGTGAAAAGGAAATGTTCAAGAAATACAGTCCAGAGAGTGAGGTGGAAAAAGAAAAGAGAAACGTTAAAACAAGCTACGACCAAAAAAAGGGTATACAAAGAAAATAAAAAATGAAAATGGGCCATCAAGCTAAATGATCGACGGGCAACACTACAACACTTGTGTTAACATATTCATTGACTTATTCTTCGTTTCCTAAAAGTTCACAGTTCTATTAGACAATAAATTGAACTTCGTCTTCCAATCCTAGCATGCATTAAGAAAAGAAGAACACACTGAAAATAAATGAAATAAAGAATTTTGATTTCCTAATTAACTGTTATACACTGTACACAATATGTACACGGTAGAATATTTAGTAATCCAAAGATTATAAACTATAAAAAAAAAAAAAAAAAAAAAAAGGCACTCAACACACTAGAGCCAATTAAAGAATGAATTGAATAAGAACTTAAAAATGTGAAGAACCATTGCCTATGTACCTTTTTCTGCAGCCTCCACAATCACGATACATATAGTACAGGCAAGGAAGACCCCTTGCTTCCTAGGTGGATTGCCTTCGCTAGTGCAATAAAATTAAGTAGATTCTCTTTACAGAACCATTTTAACTTCCATTTCAAAGAACACGGCGACGAAATCTCATTCTCAATAGTGGTAACCTTCTCGTCAGATTTGGAGATCAAGGAGAACACGGACGATGCAAGTTCTAAAGATAAGGTCAAGCACAACGCCCCCTTCACTTCAACAACCTATTGACAAGGTTCGTATTCAATAACATCTTACAAGAGCATTAAGAAAGACACTAATGATTTTCTCTTCCTTTTTTAAATGATTTGAAGAATGTACAAGAGCACATTTATTGTTTACTTTTGAGTTAAATTACAAGTTTAATCCCTCCGCTTTCAAAGTTTGTGCCTATTTGGTCTTTAAACTTCAAAATTGTCTAATAAAACCCTCAATTTTTGATTTTATGTCTAATAGGTCCCTAAATCTTAAGGAAGTTTAACGGGTCCTTCAACTTTCAACTTTATGTTCATACTCAGAAGTTGTAAAAACAAATATTGGATTTTACAAAATTGAATTTTATGTCGAGTGAGATCCCAAACTTTCAATTTTGTGTTTAACATGTTCGTGAATTTAAGAAGACAAAAGTGTTGTATAAGTCAAGGACCCATTAAACTCAAAATTGGAAATTCAAAGACACAAATTAGAAGTTCAAATACCTATTTCTTTTTTGAAGTTTTTTGAAGTTTTAAAAACTTATCGATGAGAAAGTTGAAAGTTCAAGGATCTCTCAGATACTTTTAAAGTCCATATACCAAATAGAGACAAAGCCAAAAGGTCAAAGACTTAACTAGTAGATTAACCTTATTAATATGAGAACACAGTTTGGATGTCATAGGATAAAAGATAAGGAGCCACTTCTGCCTACGTCTCATAAAAAATTTGTTTCCTGAAATTTACATGGTTGTTTGTGGCAATAACTATCCTAAACTAAAACCTTCATGATTACAATCATCATGTCAACCCATTGGACTGGACGAGAAAATCATACAAAACCTGAGCAGATAACCTAATTCCATCTAAAGTGTGGAGTTCAATGAACAAAGATCGGATTCTAATTACAAGTACACGTCTGCTTTTCACTCCTCAATTTCAGTTCTAGCCAAATCCCAGCCATGAAGTCTCTTTTCCCAAATTTGTGCATTCTAAGACTCATGCCATTACATACTAAGAGTCTGTTTGGAATGAATATCTAAATGCTTAAAACACATGTTTTTACCTTTCACACATATTTTTTCTAACACTTAGAAAATCAACCCAAATACGTCCTAGATCCTCCGTAGCACCAATATTTACAATAATTTTTTCCCATTTCCATTCTAAAGGTAGTTAAGGATAAAAAAAGCACAAAAAGAATGAGCTCAGGAAGACAAGTACAATTTGCCTAAAATGCCACAAAACAGATTAATATCACTCACAGCTCAGGAAAGAAAGATCGCACTGCTCCAAGTATCTCAAGGCATGTCTAATCAGCAAAACAGAGTTGACATATGTTCAATATAAAACAGGCAAAATCAATAACAAAAAGTTACCATCTCAAGTATGTCGGCAATCAAGCAACATGAATCAAGGGCAAAGTATGGAGGTAATGATCCGTCAATTGAGAAAGAACCGAATTGCATTAAGTCCTCAGTGCACACGAGTAAATGCCCTTCAAAGATAAACAAGGATCGAGGATGCCACAATTCTCCTGCATTTCAAAGGAACTCCTCAATGTTTCAAGTACTTTTGTTAAAACAGAGAAAACAAAGATATTTGATATTTCTATCAATTAACTTAAACAAGTGACTGCAAAACCCATCCATCAACTCAAGCTCCCTGGGAAGGTGAAGTCCACATACATTTATTACAGATCAAATATATTATGTTGGACATACATATTGATTTTTTTTATTTACTATTTTTGCCACATCACTTATTGAAATATTATAAAAATATTTATCTTTACTACGTAGCATAGTGTTATCAAGTCGGTATTCCATTAAAATAATATAAACTGGGGTGAAATGAACCCATCAGCTTCCAAGTCGGCATTGCATTAGTTACCAACGGTTCCCTTGTGTTAGGAACCAAAAATGAGCAGCAGTTAACTCAGGGGAAAAAGTGCGCAATATTATGGTACTTGGGGATCCCAAAAAAAAAAAAAAAAAAAAAAAAAAAAAAAAACTCAAAACTGCAAAATAAAAGATGTAGCATTTTGAAACCTATACAGTAAATAAAAACTAAAGACTCTGGAATCAACGTATAATATTTTGGATGTTTCCTGAATAAACATATAATATTTTGGAATGTATGACAAAACAGAAACTAAATGAAAGCTAGCATGCAAAAAGGGTATCCATCAAATATTGAGGCTATTTTAAAACCAAAGCTGGAAAGATACATACATCTTCCTTGTGTTGAAAAAGATAGAAAACTAGAAAGATACACACATCTTCTTATGGAAATTGCAATTCATCATTCCTTGAGAAGCATTTCAAGAAAAAAGATAGGGAAGTCTTTCTGAAAAAATCTTGTTCCCTACCGCTATTAAAGAGGATGCTGGTGCTGAAGAAAATAGAACTAGGAAAGGTTCCAAATATAATATGTCAAACAAGAGGATGCTGGTGTTAAACAAAAGGGTTACACTTCTTGTCCAACTTCCTATTGATGTAATACTCCTCGTTGAGAAGGAATAAAGCTCAAGTAAGATCATCGATTAAAGCTCAAACGATCAAGTTCCATTGGTAATACTTCAATTATCTCAAAAGATACTAAACAGCTCAAACAGACCATGAATTAATTAATTCTTTTTTTCTAATAGAAGGTTACCGTCTTTCTTATTCAGATTAGAAATATTTCTGCTTTCCAAGCATGATGGTTGGAGGTTAAACACCAACGCCTGTGAACACTACTTTTGCATTGCTAAGCAATCACGGGAGAAGCTTTTCACAAATCTCTGAGGTAAGATACCAAAATCCATGGACACTACTTCAAGAATCCTATGAAAAGCTTTTCACAAATCAGTAAAGATATTGTAGGCTATAATTTGTCATTTATTTTCTACTACTCTCAAGGTCCTTGAACTAATTAAGAATAAGTAGCATGATTCACTACACATTTACATCAAGTGGACCACGAGAGTGAACAAAGACAGCGTGTGCGATGAGCATGAGCTAACCTTGAATGTCACTGCAGCAAAAGAGCACCATAGAATATTGAAGTAAGTTAGCTTTTGCACCTCCACATATTTGTGTTTCAAATAGTTCAACCTGAACTTGCTCCAAACTGCCATATAAATATCATACCCCGAGTATACCACAATTAGATAGAAGTACAGATGCAGTGGCTAATGTGAAAAAACGTTCGCGTGGGGTTACGTACAACTCAAAGCCACATAAGACTGATGTGTTATGTCCTCAGACATCCAAAGAACAATGTGACACCACGCTCAAGCAATTACAGAATTAGAATAAACTAGTTACCCATCGCAGGATTACCTTCTTAAGAAACTCCTGTCACTAGGACCACCAATGCCAGATACTTGCAACATGCAAAGTAATTGTCTTGATTTCTCAATGCATCCAGTTACAAACAAATGTTTGACCCCTCTCTCCAAACGAACCCTATTTCAATTCAGAAAAAAAAGTTTCAACTGATGTGTGCTATCCACAATCAATGAAATTTTCAAAATTGCACTAACCTCACAACCTGAAGTCCCAGGCCAACAAAGACCTCTTTAATATCCTCAACACTGAGACAATCCAATAAAATAAGCATGACTCCTATGAGGCAGAAAACTGTAGTTAGCAATCAACAATAAAGAAACAAATAAGAAACTCAAGAGGCTCCCAAAGAACCAATACGCAGAAATTGAAATATGAACATAGTGAACGAAAAGCCAACCTGAACCATCTCCAGCAGCCCGAACAATTAGTATATATAACTCGTTTCTACTACTCAGAATAAGAACCACCTTCCTGCAATTTTGAACACAAACAATGTCAATGAAACGATACTCAGGAAAAATAATACAATTCAAACAATTAGTAAGTTATTATTACAGATGGCTTCGATTTACATATAAGATAATCTGAATGGCTAATAAACATAGATGATAATTAAACATCATACTAAAGAAGACTCCTTAGTTGAATTATCTCCTATTTCCAAAATCACACATGTTGAACCTCATTGCAACAAAGTGCAGGAGTCATGGGAGAATATTTTAGAAAACAATGTAAGTTAATTATCACTAACAAATGGGTTCAACTTTTGGGAAAATCGTCAACGTTTGCAAAACAAAGCACCCCTCTACTCATTACAGCTTATCCTTTTTAGTCAGTAATTGACGTTCTCTGATGTAACCACTTTTTGGTGTTTGGGGTTCTCCCCTGATTTCTATATCAATGAAATGTTTCTTTACCAAAAAAAAAACACTGACTATTCCCATGTCTTGTTTCTTCCACTCTTCCTCAGTCGATGGTGCTAAATCCAAGAGAATCCCACTATTATAACCACAAATAAAGATAGAAATCGTCTATAATCTAAACTTCTATTTAAATCAAGTCAAATGAATTAAGAGGAGGATAAGGAATGGGTCCTGAAACTAATATTTTCCACGGGAATTAAACAATAACCCACCTATAGACTAGCTCAGAATCAAGTATACAAATGCATTTCAGATACTGTTGACAAGTTTCATGAACTGTGGAGTCCGCAATATTTAAATTAAAATAGTTTTCAATAAAACTTCCATTCTCTAGTTCAATTTCCATATCAGCTCCAACAACACTTGGATCACAGCTTGTCGATTTGTGGCTGTCTGTTATTCCAACTACAGTATGTCCTGACAATGAAACAACTCTTTTCTTCTTTTTTTTCTTGCTTTCTCTATTCCTCTGCTGACTAATCTCATATTGAATTGGATGATTGGTTTCATAGGCATGAGAATCAGCAGGAACAACATTGATTGGAAACTGCACACTGCAGCCTTGACAAACAGAATTCGGCATAGTAAATGTTTGATCAATAGATGACTCAAAAAGGCACGAGCCATTTTCTCCAACCAGATGAAGTTCATGGCACTGTTTAGAAGTAACATCTTTACTATGATGGATTGACAACTGACCTTCAGCACTTCCACACAGAGACTTATCATTTGTAGGTTCAATAACTTCGGGCATTAATGGTCCAAAGGGAAGGATATCATCCTCACTATTGCTGGAATAGCTGTCAGAGGAAGGAATTGAATACGACTCTGCAGATAATTGCAAAATTTCTTCCATAAAATTATGTCGACGATGTAGAATGTCCTCCTGATAATGGGGTGGTGATCCATGAAATACTGAGGACGAGTGAGACTCAGATACACTATCTATGGCATTCAATGGTGACATACTAGGATCTTCAACCTTTGCTTCACCTCCCTGAGACCTATTGTACAAAGGATACAAGCTTTTCATATGAGTGGAAGGACTATCTACTCCTTCAAATGAAGAACTAAGGTGGCCATTTTTGAGATCCAATCTGTGTTTTCTAGACAGGGGAACCACAACATCATTCCCCAGTGAACCATTCAGCCCAAAGTAGTGGGAGGCCGTCAAACCACTAGGCATGTCTCCAAAGGAATTATCCGATTCCAGAAAATTTGTACTACTTTCATCTCCTGATGCCTGCATAGACTCTGCTTTATATCTTGAGCTCTCCCCAACATGCTGTGGAATTTTTCTACTTTTCATATATTTTTCTTTTCCAGAACGCATAATAGCCCTGTGGATATTGCCACTGACAGTATTTCGAGGAGCATGATCCATCCAATCCTCAAACTCCCGCAACCAAAGTGAAGAACGCTCTTTCTTCATAAATTCAATTTTCTTCATTAAATCAACTACTTCAACTTCATTATCGGATAATGCTGCTTCCTCTCTGCTATAAGTATCATTATCACATGATACAGACTCCTGGTCAGAACAGCAATATGTACTCTCTTCTTCACTTTGGATAGAAGCAATTCGAGAAACAGTTCTCTACAAAAACAATGACAATGATTTTTATTATTACTTAGATAACGAGTCCTTAACAACATAAAGAATTTATCAAAGAAGGACCATACAATCCTACGAAAGTTCAAAGATTAAATTGAACACTGAAAAAAATAAACTCACATCTAAATCCAAAACATTGAAACAGGAAGAAAATGAACGTTGCAGTATGAATATAATTAATCATCAGATATTCAAGAAACTGTTCTCTACAAAAACAATGAAAATGAACGTTGGAGACAATGCTTGTTTATATGTTATAATCCACTAAACTAAAATATATACTGTTCTTACACAAACAACTACAACTAAAGTGACTTCACAGATATTTTTCAATGAGTTTGTATATGAGCACTCTCAGAGACCAAGCAACTAAATAAAAGTTCGACAACAATTTATCCTTAAAATAATATTCTCAACATACTAAATTTTGTTCGTTCAGAAATAGATATTTTAATGCAACTTATATAAGCATTTGCGTAAGGATACACCAAAGATACCCTCACTTAGTGGAGAACAAATGCTCTAATGTAGCACTCTAATTTTAAAGCAGCAAACAATGGTCTACCTTTCAATAACAGTGACAACCTACCTTTTTGTTGTTTGCACTCCCCTCTCCTCGAGCACCATCTTTTGCTGGGGAATAAAAACCAAAACCAGCAGGTCGCTTTTGCCTGCTAGCAATGATAAATTTCCTCTTCCAATATTCTTCTTTGCAGATTCCCTTGTCATCTAACTTCAGCTAATAAACCATAAATAAAAGAAATAAGATTGCAATAAGATGGCTAAATTACTAACATTTTTTGGCTTCATACAATGCACGTCTCACATATTTCTCTAAAGTAAAATCTCAAAAAATAATAACATTAGAATTTCATAAAAGGATAAAAGTTGAAAGAGAAAGTAGAAAAGAAAATATTGAGAAGGGAAAATGAAAACGAACATTATCTGGATGAGAGAAAAGGCTGAACACATGTGCTCTGTACCACCGTGCACAACATAAGGGATTTCCCTCTAGCCATAAATTCTGTAAAGATGAAATATCCACAAGGAACTCCAGCTCTGAAAAATTGGAAATTATATTGTAGGACACGTCAAGTCCTTCAAGTGACTTCAAATTCTCAATCCCACGCAATGTAGTTAGAGCATTGTTCCTCAAAACAAGTTTAGTTATATGCGACGGGACCTGCATTTTTCAACAATATTCATGTATGGGTCAAACTACACCTAAAACAACTTGAAGCAAACAAAATTATGTTTCAAGCTCCACAGCTTCAAAGCAAAGCGCCACCTTGGTTCTGAATGAAAATAATTACAACTCTTTGCATTTGAGGTCAAAAGCAAATCAAGATCCCCCAATAAATCAATAATTAATTAATTAACAGAACATATTGGGGGTAAAAATCCATTCAAAATTAAAACAAACTGATAAACCCAATGTAAAGCCATAGTATAAAGAATCAAACCACAAAAATTCACCAAATGTCATTACAAGATAATTCAAAGACATTAAAACATTAAAAAAAATGTTCTCAACACATTGGAGACGGAATTTTACAGTCATCTTGTTACCTTACCATGCACATACAATAGATTCATTATTCAAGTCAACCACCACATGAAGCTTTAAGTATAGACAGTGGGTTCAAATCTCAGAATAATCATCAGACAAGTTAGATTCTAATAGCACTCAAAAAGAATTAAATGAATACCAGCTTTCCTCTATCTTCGCTACCCATAAGAAAGTTTAACAAACATCAGTATGGTAGTTGACTTCTAGCTTCTAGAAAGGACCAATCCTGTTCTTATGAACTATTAATAACAGTGAGTGACCATAGAATAGTGGCAAGTTCTGTGACTATAGTTGTCAAATCAGGCAAGATTGTTTATTAAACAATATTGTTTGTAACCATCAAAATAACTTTGATAATTTTTTTTCATAAATTTGATTATTTATAAACAATATTGTTTATAACCATCAACTTCATTCTCCATATTCTTAAACTATGATAATGAATACCACCTAGAGAACTTTATGTTCTCAATATATAAAAGAAAAGTATACGTTTAGCAGCAAGGAACCTAGCAAAGTTCCATTCCTTTTTTTATGGAGGTAACATTTTCCTAGTTTTTACGTCTTTAAAAAAAAATCTACATTCAAACGAAATATTAGACCAGAAAACAAGTATTCCCAGAACCATATAGAACAATCAAAGATCATATACAGAATCGATATATGGTAATAAAGAACAGTCAAAAGTCAGATACAGAAGTAACTATGGTAATATAGAACAAATCTGCACCCAAAATTTTTTTCAGTACAGACAATGGTCTAGAGAAAATGTTGACGGGACTGTTTGAAGTACATACCTCAGTAAAAGAGGCAACTGTCCTTAGATGATTAAAACCAAGATCCAAATGTTTCAGTTTCACACACTTACGAAGATTGTCAACTTTTGCGAACTTATTCCGACTCAGATCGAGGGTTTCAACAGCAGGTAGAAGTTGCAACGACTCATCCATAAGAACTAAGCCATTGCACGCACACGAAACAAACGACAGTCGGTTCCATTGCGGAGAGTTTTTAACCTCAACAATTCTACTTGCAAACACATGCCGCAGAGCATCCTATACAATTTAAGAAAACACTGTATTAAGAATCTCAATCGAAAAGGTAGAGCATTAAAAATCCATATCCTCAATCTTTTAGGCAGCAATTAGTTCAAAACATACAGTAGAATTATGACAAATAATCCTCTCCAAGGTCTGTCTCAACTCCAGCAATCCTCTTGCCGCGGAGGTCGACAAATCGCATCCTCTGAGCTCCAAAACCTTCAAACTTCCAAACGGCAACAGAGACAACGGTGTCGGGTCTCGCAACGGCTGCGGAAGCACCGAAACAACCTTTAAAGATGTAAGCAGCCTCAGAATTCGTCGGAGCTGTTCGAGCGCACGGTGGTCGCCAAGGTCGGAGACATATGCTCGAAGGTAGTCAACTGGAGCTCCGGTTAAAAGACTCTCGAGTTCATGTAAGGCCTCCAACCTCGACTGCACGTAGTGCAATCCGGCTGGATTTAGCTTCAACACCAACGTTCCTTCAATCAAAGGATCGGCCCGTTCTTCCACAAACTTCACCAGCTTCTCCAAATATCGATCCCCTGTCACAATTGCCATCTCAATGGCCAAATTAGGGTTCGTTTATCATAATTGATACGAACTAAATTCCATGGAGCAACCATAGACGAGGTTCGTATTCCAAAATGAAGGGGACGAATTGGAAACTAAGAAATTCTGTGAGAGAAACAAGTAAAAATCTAGAGATAGAAATTACTGAAGACAAAATCATGGAAGAAACAACGAGAGATTCATCGGAGTAAGTTTTGAATAGAGAAAATGGTAGAGAGTGAAACGGCCATGGCATCTCCACAGGGAGATCGAGTGAAAAACGAAAAAGAAAAATAATTCCCCCGAAGAAGACGACAGTTGTGAGCATAAGATCGGTAATTTTCTCTTCTTTTTTCCCCCGGTTTCCCTTTTTATTGGGTTAAAATGTCATTTTGGCCAAATTTGTTCCACTTTAGTCTATTTAATTATAGTTAAATTTTAGATTTAGTTTTTAAAATTTAATGTTATTAAAATTAATTAAATAATCACAATTTTAAGTAAAATCATAATATTTGAATATATTTTAAAATTTATATAAAAAGATTCACAAATAAAAGGGAAGATAAAAGAACTAAATTTAAGATTTATCGAAAATTTAAAATCTAAAATTAGCCACTTAAAAATATAAAATTAAAATTGAATAAGTTCTAAAATATAGAGATCAAAATAATATTTTAATTTCTTTTATTTTTAAGATAAATTGCAAAAATTATAATAGTAGTTGCAAGTATCCCTCTAACTTGCAATAATAATAATTAAGACTCTAAGCTTATGAAAGTGTTTAAATCTTCTCAAACTTGCAACAATCATAAAAATTAAATTCACAAATGATAAAATTCTCAAACTTATATAATTAATATAATTTATACAATTATATATAAATATACTTTATTAATCAATTTCGATCAATTTTAATTTTTAAAAGTTTGAGAATATATGTGCAACTATCACTCTATATTTTGTTACCATGGAACTTGGAAAAGGCAAAAAGAAAAAAATAATAATAATAGTGACGTGGCAAAACAAGACACGTGGCAGGCATGCACTGGGTGTGAAGGCCAAGGCGGACAGAAGGGAAACGTATCCGGTTCAAGCAGGCCGGTTAGTTTTTTTGTTTCCGCGGTTGAACCGTTAATAAGAAAATCCTTAGCGGAGAAGAATTGTCCGGACGGAGCGTTACGTGGGAGACATTTTTGTCATTATACGGAGAAAACTTAATGACGATAATAATTCAGGTTTTGTTTTTTTAGCAGAAATAATAATTGAGGTGTAGTTCTTTGTAGATAGCATCTGATGTAGTCAATGATTATTAATAAATATATTTTATTTTAGATATTTATTCGAAATATTTACCCAATATTAATTTATTTATGGTGGTGGTTGAGAGAAGTATTAGTTAAATTGCTATGAATTATCGTGTAAGAGGATAAACTTTGAAACAATATTTTGAAAAAGAAAACATGTCACAAATAAGAGGGTAACTATAGCAAAAATCATTTGACTATTAAATCTATACTGGTACCATAGCTAATAACATGTATTAAAATTTAATTAATGTTTTTTAAGAAAATCATTTTTTTCTTAAAAAAAAAAAACTGTTTTGTAAGAATATTCAAACTACGAATATTTTGATCACTAATACATCTGAACGTCAATTGAATTATACTTGTTTGGACTTATAAAACTCAACTTGGTAGCATATTTGAGCGTATATTTTTGCTCTCTAATATCCATCAAATTTTCAAAGGCCAAACAATTACGTTTCTGTACTAAATATTGCTACTTAGTTCCTAAACTTTTAAACTTTGAATTGTATTCTACCTTTTTCAATTATGCTTCGATTTAATCCTTATTTTCAGCACTTTAAATCTCTATATTACACTTTAAGTTCCCTATAACTGTTTTACAAAGACTAAAGTGAGTTTAGCTTGGTGATATTGATACGACCTTCGTACCTAGAGGTCAGAAGTTAATTACCCACCCGGTACGTACTAAAAAACTGTTTTAAAGAGAGTATTCATCACCAGGTAGTTTTGATTCAATTCCCTGAGAGTATAGAGTACATTGTTTTATATTTTCTTACAGCTATCTAAAATGCAATACTTAAGCTACTCAAACTTATTCTACACTTCCCCCATATAGATATGCACAAGACTCTTGCTCCCCAATTTCCAGTCCGAGAACTTCTAATAAATAGGTATAGAAATGACTTCAATTAACCTGCTCGCCGCTCGCTGATTGGCTCTTTTCTTCCTCGACTTGTTCGAGTAATGCTACAAGCTCTGCTTCTGTAAGGCTTTCAAGGCGTTTCTACAGAGAGTAAATTGATAAGGAGGATGGTAAGCGAGTTATTGGAAATTAAAGAGAAAAACTGCCATGACAATCAAGAGCAAAAGAGAAAGTTAATCGTATGACAAATCATTTTAAGGTTAACGAGCAGTTTTGGTCTCTAAATTTTAGTAAAAAATAATTTAGTTTTTCTAATTTGAAATTTGTAACGATTTAGTCCTATTATGAATTTTTTTTATACATGTAGACAATAAACAAATCTGATAACAATTTTTTAATAAATAATATATAAAAAGGTAGTTACTTAATAAAACTCAACACTTGAATTTGATAAGATTTTTATGAAAGAGATTAAGGATTAGATTTTTACTCAATAAAGTTCAGAAACTAAAGTGTTACTAATTTGAGTACATGAACTTAATAATTACCAATTATAGTTCATGGACTAAATCATTACTTTCATGAAAATTCAATAACCAAAAGTGTTTTTTAACCTCATTTGTTTGGTTCTTCCACGCTCTTACCAATCCATACCCTTACCGACACTTGTATCAAAAGCTTTTCTCAAACATGATTTTAAATCACTCTCAAACATGAAAATCTGGAGTAAGGGTTTCTCCTTAAAAACCTTCATAATGATATATCACGTTATACCTGCATGACTTTGTCTTCATAGTCACGTAATTGTTGAGCATATGTCATGTCCTTGCTTGAAACTCTGAACATGTACGTGGAAATCCATCCTAGCGTTAAACCCAAAACAAGAACAAGCTGAACGACGTTACCTGCTTGCATAGGATCATACCCAGCATACTGCACAAGATACCAGGACAGGGAAAAAAATGCATTGCAGATCAGACAAACAACAGCGAGCAGCATGAACTCCACACAACAAAAAGTACAATGCTAAAGCTAATTGATGTACTTTTTTGGATTATAAAGGTTGGGGGAAAAAAAAGGAATAATAGAGCAACTGAAAACTTTTGTCTCCGCAGCTTGTATTATGAACAAGAACAAATAGCCAGAAAATTAATGAAGTAGACAAGAGAGGTGGAGAAAGTCGGGGGAAGAAAGTCCCACTATGGAATTCTATAATACAAATTATTGCTTGCGGGAGAAACAATTAGTAATTAAAGGAAATGTGAAATATCTTACCTCTAATCCACTTTTCAATCCAAATCCAAGAACTGTGACACCTAAACCAATTAACAAAACATCCTTCCTCGTGTAACCAAAAGGTGTTTGCTGCAGGAAAAAAAAGGTGAAACATAACTTATTTGCATTTACTGATAATCCTCAATGATAATGTCTACCTGTTAGGCTAAATCAGATTAATGCAAAACCAAACAATTCAAAGAGAGATTAATGCAAAACCACACATTCTGAACCCCCCACGATGGGCATAACCATCTAAGCTGGTTAGTTCTTTATAATACAATGCTAAAGCGCACAAGTTCACAAAAAAAAGAATCATCTAAAGCCGTGCCTTTTCATCTACCATTGATTCAAAACATTTTCGAATTTCACTTAAGCTATGTCTAGGTACTCAACGAATGTGCTCTATGATAACGGAAAGGCTACGTCACTTGTTTATGGACATGCAGGTGCAGAGGAAACCTACAAATGTAACTTAAGCCAATATATTATTGTTGCCATGAGTCAATCAATCCTCCTCTATCATCAAGATTTATGTAAGTACTCATTCTCCCCCCGCCAAGCCCAAAAAGAAAGAGGGAAATATCATTACACTTATGCTTTTGTAGGTACAAAAAACTGCACATAAATCGTGTAAATCAGCTGAATTTAGCATTCTGTAAATGCATCACCATCTACTCACAAGGAAAAGAACACAACTTGCCTCGGATTGATTTGTAGGGTCGTCATTGCTGCTGCTCGTGTTTGAAGAGCTACTGTCCTTAGGGACTGTAAGGACAACTTTCCTTGTGACAAAAAATCCTTTCCTTGGGAAATCAAGTTGTTCCTTTTTTGACAACCGACAACTAGTTCCTCTCTCTGAAGAAAAAATATAGTAATCATATGATAAATGAATGGGCTCTTGTGGCAGATCAACTTAACTGGTCACAATCATCTGGAAAGATTACACTTGAAACATCTATACACAGTTTGGGGGGAAAAATAATATACAAGTCTCCAGAAATATGAGTAATAAAATAATAAGAAGAGCCAGTATCTGCTTGATTCACATCTCATTTTTAAGGAAGGGCGTGGTAAAAAATTCAAAATTGGAAAGAAACTTAGGTAGAAAGCAATATATTGCAGCTGTCTTTCTAGCCCTTTGTAGCTTTATTCAGAATAAATAAGAACTGTGAAAGCAATGATTGTTGGAAAAGAAAGCACATAAAATCTAAACTTCTAAACAAAAAAAAAAAAATCTAAATGAAGAGATTTTTGAGCTTTAACAAATTTTCAGGGAAGGACTAGCCATAGGTCGAAGATAAAAGAGTGCAACGATTTGAAAACACAGGAGAGAGATCTCTTGCAAATCGCAACCCCAACACCTTTCAATCTCTGATCTAAAACCTAACAGATACCTATCAAGCAATATTTGGATGAGGAAAATTCAAAGAAAAACCAAATTCTAAATTTGGACTCTGTTGGTGGAAAAGTTGAACACAATCGACATGTGCAAAAAGTTACCATCCATTGTTTACTTGTTGATGCTTAACGTGTAAAAATTAGCAACAAACAGTATCGAAATAGAAGGATGTTCAATTATACCGTAGAGGTTTTGAAGCATTTCAAGATACAGCTGCTTTCTTAGGTTCCAACTGGAATTTTTTATATTTATTATTATTTTTCATTTTTTTATCTAAGCCAGTTGGAATAGTGAACTGCCTCAGAATTGGGCAACGTGGAAAATAAGAAACCCAGAAAATGATGAAGATAGAAAAAATGGTGGAAAAAATTGCTAGGTAGTCTTGTACATCTTTTTGTTATTTCTGAGGGTATCCATCATGATCTTTTGATTAAATAAAAACAGATATACTATCAATATCATTAAATCAAAGAAATGAAATGACAAAAGTGCAGAGAGCCATAGGATTACTAAAAAAAACATTTCCCATAGGTAGTGAAACCGGATGGCATGTACCAACATTCTTCAAACTGCATAATCAACTTTACATGATGGATCCAGGGGAATGTTGACTTAAAAACATGAGTTGTTAGAATATATATTAAGATATAGTTAGCTGTTTCTCAAAATCATGTCCATAAAAATATAGCACTTCTGCATGGGGACAAGTTTTTTGTTGAACGTATATCTCGATTGGCCCTCAAACAAAATGGATTTATAAGTCTATTGGGAGTTGTCATTATGAGAAAAGATTGGCAAGCAATCTGCATTATTCACTCTTATTTAAAGTAATACTATAACTTGTGAAACTCTTAACTCTTTACTATTGCCTAACTGGCAGCGATATCAGTGGGGGAAAAACATCAGAGAGCTCAATTAGCAAATAGTGCAAGGCATACTTAACTCAAAATTTGCCACTCAATACTGTTAAATCACTAATGGACCCAAAAACTTAAGCTAATTAGTAAAGGCAAATTTAATATCATATTATATAACACTCACTCTTACTTGTGGACATGAAATACGTAAAAGACCCAACAGATAGAAATCAATTTAATTGAGAAGCAAATAACGTTGCAAGAGTTTGAGGACCTCCTGAACCAACCGGTACATCATCTTAATCACTTATTGACCCAATAACTTAACCTAATGGACAAAGCAAATTTAATATTATATTATCTAACAAATACCATGCAAATTGCAACACAATCAAACTAACCATTTCAGAGTTGCAAGAACTTACAAGTTCGTATAAATTGCATATCGCATCATAAACAATCCACAACTATTAAATCTTCCAAGTAAAAGACACCTAAAATGGACTAACCTCTCGCAAAATGTCCGTATCCGTAAACTCTGGCACTCTGTGGCAAAACTGGAGCTGCCGAAATACCTAAAAACAAGGTCCCTTCCCTTTCAGAGAAAATTCTGGAATTGGAGCATCCATGAGTAAAAACAGCCATTCCTGCATCGTCCGCCAGATGAAAACATTCCAGAAATCAGCGAGTAACGAAACCCTAAACAGTTTCGAGCATAAAAAATGGAAATGCAATGGAGGAGGAGACATGAATGAGATGAAGCAGTAAAGTGAACATAGCCGCACCCAATTGGCGATTTTATGAGGACAAACCGGAACGCTTGTCACGTATCAGAAGAAGAGTGATTACAGGAAATTGATCAATCCAATTGCAGGAAGAAGAAGAGGAAGAATGTGAAGATTCGAAGCTGGAGTGGCTGGAATCAGTTATGAAGATGCAATGGATGATTGGCTCATAGCTCAACCTTAGCCTGTGGAGTAAAAAGACTAAAGTCGTCTTCTTAATTCATATCTCATTTTGAAAAATCTGTTTAATTTGGGTCCCGCCATACAAATGGCATGTTTTCTTATATCATTTCGAAACCATTCCCAACCATTCCCGGTACTGCTCGGACAAAAGTTATGTTAATCAATATGAATCACATCTACCTATAGTAAATACTATTTACAAATTTTTAATTAACTACGATAAACACTATTTTAAAACTTCCAATTTGTTTAGTATTTACTATTTGCTACAGTTATTACTATTTGACGTTCATCATTTTTTTTATTATTTGATGCAGTGTTTACTATTTTCTTCTCAAACTAAAATAATTTACACCACAAACACATATCATTACAACTCAAACTAAACTAATCTATATTTCAAACACAAACTATTATAACTCGCTAGAATAACCTATGACTATAATAACTCACTTATTACCTCCAAACACTCCCTTCGAGTTTTTAATTAAATTTAAACAACAAAATCAACTTTTTTTAAGTTATTTTTGTAGTTTTCGAAATTTGACTTGGTTTTTAAATCATTCGTAAAGTGTATATAAAAGATAAAGAAAACGAGAGGTGAAATTAATGTTATAAGTTTAATTTTAAAAAACAAAATGATTACCGAATGAAGTTTTAGTTTTTTTAAATAAACGAAAAAAATTAGGTGAATTTCTTTTAAGTAAGGTTTATTAATATTGTGTGTCATTTGAGATGAAGAGTGGTGTGAGATTTGGAGAGTTGTGAACTCGTAGAATTTACGAGGCAAGAAGTTAATAAATCATAAATTTGAAGGAAGTGTTAATTAATCATAAATTAATTAGATTTGTTTGAAATAATTGCTAATTCCATGGTTTTATACTTGTATTAACCTAACACCCCAAGAGAAAATTATTTTAAATGAAAAAAATGTTATAAATATTTTTAAATATAGTCAGAAAAAATAGAAAACTTATACAATAACTCAAATAAATTTTGTTATTTTACTATATTTATAAATGATACAACGTGTAATAAATTATTAAATAATAAAACGACTAATAGGTTTGGTAACTTATTATTTAGTTGATCATTCAATTATTTATTTTTTTAAAACAATAATCAATCCAATAGTTACAGCATTATTTTTATGTGAGACCATTAGCTTTGAATTTTGTGTGTACCCATGAAATTTCTATAATTGATATATATATATATATATATATATATGTTAAATTGGTTTAGGGTATATGTTAAATTGGTCAAATACATATTAAATACATTTTTAATAATTAGAAAATACATTATTAAATACAAGAATGATAATGTAAACAACTGTTAATCCTTATAAACATAGTTCCTTCAAAAAGGGGAAAAAATCATTTATAAACATAATCAAAAGATAAGTCTTTTTTATTTAAAAATAAATAAAAATTATTTTTCTAGTAATGTTCACAAGAACGGACAACGGAAGTTTGATAGAGTCCAAAATCTGTTACACCCACCGGCTACAGAGAAATAAAAAACGCCGTTTTATTCATAATTATTGAGTTTAATGAATTATTACGTGCTTTGTTAATGGTTAATTAATAATTAATTACTATAAATCAAGTTGACCATTATTCTCCCATGTCTTGCAAAATCAGCAACCATTTTAGTTAGAGTTGGCTTTTCTATTAGTCATTCTTCCAAACAATTTCTTTGTCCTCTAATGGATTTTCTATTATTTGGTGGTTCACTTCAATTTTCAAATAAATATTATATATACGTAGAATATAATATAATATAATATATATACACACATCCAACTGTATCTTTTTAAAAGAAAAAGTATTAAATTCATGTTCGTATTTTTTTCGACATTTTTGTGAAATTGAGACATTGTCATTTAGTGTAAATTGGTTGATTTGGGTTGAAACGTTTTTTAAACTCAACCTAATTTTTAAATAAATATTATATGAGTGTGGACGTGTATTTGTGTGTTTATTTTTGCAATTGTAGATGCAAAGCGTGAGATAAATGTAGGTATAATTTGAGGTTTTAAAGTGACAGGACGATTGAGAATTAAAAAAAAATAGCGTGAAGCAAAACGTGAACGAATGACAATTTGCTTTTGAACACAAAAAGACATAAGTTTACTCCTATAATTTTTCATCCATAAAAAAAAATGTTATTTTCGTTTTCTCCAACTACTCATCATCTTGTTGTTCAAATTAATAAGGACGTTCATGAGTTTGATTTGATTGAAACACTCTTTAGACTCAAACCAACTCTTAAGATTGTAAGTGTTTGAAACTCAAACAACTGATGTTAAAACAATGAACCCAAACCCAACTATGAATCTTTCAATTAGGTTAGTTCCAGTCACCTCGATCATTATTTAAATATTTGCTTTAAAAAAAAAGTAAAATGTAAAAAAAAACATTATTTATATGTAAAAAAACATTATTAATTTATGTTTCAATTAAAATTAGCTACTCAATTTTCATTTATATTAATATTTGAAAAGTATTGTTAATACTTATTGGAGAATAAATAATAAAAATTCACCAAATTAGATAAAAACAAATGAATATAGAAAAGTTATAAAAAATAGAAATATTTACAAAATATTTAACCTTCATAGAAAAATAAGGTGCAATTGATTTTTGTATGAAATGTAAATAATTTGTTTGTTTTTTAAATATTTGAAAAACCCCATGAATATATGTATATATAGTCGTTTCATAAGTAATAAAATATATATATATATATTTAAAATAAATAATAAATTTTAGTCCGTTCATGTTATTTTAGTCCAACCGTGAACCAACCCGACTCATAAAATTATCGATTTATTTAAACCGAACTCAGTTAAAATGAGTTGATATGGAGATAAAATACAAGAGTTGGATGAATTATGCACTAAAAGAACAAACAAATGAATAAAGGGTAGTGGAGGTATAAGAACAATGAACACCAAACAACAAAAAAGCAACAAGAAAAAGCAATTTGGGTGTGATATTAGAAAGAGCCAAAGCACTTTTGGGAAGCCAGAGTGGAGCAAATAACTTTTCATTTAAAGGCAGCTGTTTATTTGTGGTGATAATAAATAAATAAAATAAATAAATAAATAATATAAAATGTTATTTAGTAAGTAATAAATAAATATAAATTTGGGGCATGGAGAGTTAGGTGATTGCGAATGGCAAATAAAATCGAATCAAATTTTGCCATTCTCAATCATTAGTTGGTTGGTCTTTTTTATTATATCACCACACAATTCTCACTCTTTTTTACACAAAAATTTATTTTAATTTATTTTCCTAAAATTTCGAGCATAATTAATTATTAATAGTCATTACTATTAGTATAATCACATTATATAATGTGGTTGACAATTTTACATTATTTTAATAGGGGAGAGTGACATAAATATGTGTGTGTTTTTGTATTTGTATATATGTATCATTTTAGGTATATTAATTTCTACCGATTTTTACGTTTAATTCAGGTAAAGTATTGTAATTTTTATGTCAATTCGAGTGTAACTCAATCTTTTTAAGTATATGTCATTGACTGATGACATATTTTGGGAATTGTTATGAAATGGTTAAAATCTTTTTTAACATTTTCAAAATCATTCTGAACCATGTTTTTTATAACTAGAAATTGATTTTGATTGTATGAACAGGTTTGATTTTTAGAAGTGTGAAATTAAATATTAAATTAATTTTAAAAGATTTTTGGGTGATTTTAATAAATATTAAGTTGTTTACTGTTTATAAAATGAGGGCAAATCTGAAATATTTATTTATGGTGAAAATGAATGCGTTTTAATGCTTTGTTATTCGCTATGAAACTCAAGCCAAATTTTGAAAACTAAAATAATTAGTTTATCTTTTTAATATGTGACTGCAAATTCAACATTATCTCCAATAAACTCATGTACTTCAGTGAAAACACGATGGATCAATGAAAATTAAAAAGTGGGCCTCATTTGATTGTTATTGGTGTTGGTTACTTGCATTATGCATTTGTACTAACACATGGAGTCCACAACCAAATTTGTAATGAAGCCAAGCAATCTAATTGACGAAAGAGAATCCAATCCAATTAACGCCTAATAATTATGCTACATCGTTACTGTTACTATTACGATTACCATATTGTTACATCTGAAAATTTATCGATTTTGACATATCTACTATTATCGTTACTGTCGTCGCTTGACTCTCAGAGGTAGAAGTACATGTAACAACGACAGTAAATTTGACAAAATCTATAATTTCAAATAAACAATAAAAAAAACAATCTCATTACGTTTACAATTCAAGTTCATTACAATTGATTCATCCATTAAAATTCATTAAAACTACATCATTTTCATTACAATTTGATAAACGTGATTTAAATTTAACTAAACACAAAATTAAAAAACGTCATTCTAAAGAAAATCGTTTTCAAATAACTTTTACAATTACTTTTTTTAATAATTCCATTTAACTATTTAAAGAGTGACAACCATTCCCTCACATCAATTCCCTAATATTTAATTTTTAATTTAATTTAATTCTCTCAAATATTTTCCTTTCCATTGCCGACACTTTCCCCTCCGCCGCACCAAATTTCTCGCCTTCTTATGCCAAATTAGGTGCACCCGAATCTTCTCAATTTTATTTAAAACCCCCTCATTGCTTTAAAATTTTATAATAAATAATTTTGTTTTTTTCTTCAAATTTAGGTTTTTTTTATTTTATTTTATTTTATTTCATCCATATTTTAGTACCTCCAACTTTATAATTTTTATTATTTTTAGTTGTTATTTTTTAGTATGACATATTTGAATATTGAAACCAATAGAGGTAGTACCTATTAATTATTGTTTAATTATGTTTATTTTGACTTTAGCGGTTGTTTTATATAGTGTAACAAATATGATACGATAATTTTAAAATACATATCTAATGTCATATAAATCATATAAATGTGTAGTGCAAAGTTTGAAGATTCGAACCATTGACTTTTCGATTACTACTTCATTCATATGTCACTTGTGTTATGTTTTGCTTTGAATGTAAATGTATTGTTATTATTATTCAACATAAAAAATTAAGTGTAATTAAAATTTATCATCAAATCTAATTTTACGTGTGTTTGTAATTTATTGCAACACTATAATATTTCATCAAAATAACACAAAGACGGTTATATCAAACACGTTCATATATTCAATCTAGATGTTAAGTTGCATATTTTAATTGTCACACCGTTTCAAAATAATGTCGAGGTCTTAATTTTATTCGAATATGATAGAAACATCCACAAAATATCAATGTCCATAAATATTTATGAAAAAAAAACAGAAAAATAATAATTCGATAAAACGTTTAAATTAATAAAATCATTTCATTTTAAAAAGTTAATAGTCTATTATCTACGTTCTACTCATATTAGTGACATGTTGTTAACCGTTTGTATACTTCATATATTTTTAAAAAAAAAAACAACAAAAATGTCATCAATTCATTTTTCACGTCGATGTTAAATTTATAGAATTATTAGAATATCTGCACACGAACGAAAATTTAGCTTATTCTTTTTTTTTTTTTTCTAAACTTTATTCTCCCCATTAGGCTGTAAATGGTGGTTTGTGTTTGTTCTTATGTTCTTTTGCTTCAAAATAATTATTAAATTAAACAAACAAATCATATAATAAATAAATAAATAAATAACTCAAAATATATTATTTATAATTTAGCAATAAATAAAAAAAAGAAACATACTTTTTTCCCTCTCTATTTCTCTGTCGTATTCATGTATAAATTCAAGCATCGGCGAGAGAGATTCCATTATCGGCGCAACTCCCATTTTCTCCCAACACGCTATTTCAATGGGGAATTCAGCTTCTTGTGCTCCTTCAATGGCCTCCAATGGCGCCGCAAAGGTTTTATCCTTAGACGGAAGATTACAGAGATTCACAAAGCCAGTGACGGCCGCCGAACTAATGATCGAGCATTCCGGTAAATTCCTCTGCGATTCCAACGATCTCAAAGTCGGCCATCGGATTCAAGGTCTATTACCGGATGAAGATCTGGAATGGCGGCGATTATACTTTCTTCTTCCCATGGATCTTCTTTACTCTGTTCTAACACTCGAAGAAATGAGTTGTATGACTTCCATCGCTACAAAGGCTTTGAAACAGGAAAATTCGAGCGGATTTGGGAGAATTTTTCCTGTTTTGATCGGTGAACTTTGTAATTCTCCGGCGGATGTGAATGGATTGAAATTGGAAGATAGTGATGGAGAGAATCAACAAAGTTCGAAGGCGGTGAAGAGATTGATGTCGAAACAGAGATCGTGGAGGCCGGCGCTTGAAACAATTGCTGAAACTTCGTGCACATAGAAGGAAAGAGGATGGGGAATTCGGAATAATCGGGAAAATGTATGAGATTAATTTACATTACGAATAATTTGGTAGCATTTTTGCTTCGATAATCTTAGTTCATAGAGATGAGTGGATAAATAAACAGAGATCTTGAAAGTTTATTTATTCTTATACATTTTTCTCTCTCTTTTTTTTTTTTTTTCCTAAACTCGTTCTATTTTCGTGCACCATGATCAAATTATGGATTATAACAAAATTTTCTTATTTATTTAGAATAATACTCAAGTGTCATCTATATTGGTATCCCATCAAATAATTCAATCACGATTTGTCATACAAATTTCGCTTTTTAATAATTTTTTTGGTGTGGGTGGTGAGAAAAGAGACACAAAGATGGGTGATGTTCAATATGCGAAATAAGGAACCAACAATTATTTTGGAAATGTTTTTTAAATACAAACAGGGTGGGGATTTGAATCCAAGACTTATTCGTTCTCGGGTACATGCAAGTGTCAATTGAACTAAGTTTTTTATGGTGTGGAAGCAACATTTAAGCGACTGAATGTTTGGACGCCTAGATAAAAAATGGCTTGGAATTTGATCGCTTTGTTAGTTGGTCGTCTAGACTGGTGGATGCCTACACGGAAAGCCTAGCTACAAACCAGAGACTTGTTAGATGAAGGTTGAGTCGCAGATCACACTCTCTTTAAAATGTTTCGCGACTCTGATCGAAGTACAAACAATTATTGATTGTCACATCGTGCCAAAATACTCGATGGAGCTGCACCAAATCCGATCGAAAAACCAACACTCTTGAATGATTTTGTTTGAAAACTAAGAAGAAGACTTTTTGAAAAAGTTTTGTAAGAGAGTATTTTTGGATTATGCGAACGGGAGAAGAAAGAGGATTATATATAGTGTTGAGATCGTAACGCCTCAACGGTCACAAGAGTATTAATGCGTGAGATTTTCTAACACATCAACGATCGTAACACTTAAATGACTAGTCAAAGTGTTCAATGACACCTCTAAAACATGGGTACCCCTTGACCAACTCCAATTATTTTCTCCTTTTCTTTTTTAGTTATTTATTATTATTTTTCTTTATAAAAAACCTTGTACTCCCCACTTCTTTAAAAAAATACTAAAGAAAAAAATTATAAAAGAAAAACAAATTTGCCACATGGCAACTTTGTAGCGAACTGCAGCCATTATATTGAATATATTTGTAAATAAAAAAGAACCCCAATAAATGATAAATATAGAGAATATAATGGGGGAGGTTTACAAATATACTAATGCCAAACTTAGGTATAGGAATCAACATACCAGAAAATTTGGTCGTTGTTTTTATTTGGTTTTTAGATTTTAAAATATTAGATATTGAGATTAGTTTGGTAACTATTTTATTTTTTATTTGTTGTTTTTGGAAATTTAGCTTATTCTCTATCAACTTCTTACAATATTTTGCATATTTCTTAAATATAAACGTTGAATTCTTAACCAAATTTCTAATAAAAACAAATACTTTTGTAAAACTACTTTTTCTCAGCTTTCAAGATTTGACTTAGTTTTTTTAAACAATCGGTAAAAAGTAGATAAAAAGAAACAAATTAATTTGGAAGTAAAAATAATGTCCATATGCTTAATTTCTAAACGCAAAAAGATGGTTACCCAAATCTCATGAGGACTAAATGCATAACGATAGCGTTTAAAACTTATAAATCAAATAAAAATTAAACCTAAATCTTATGGACCAAAAAATATTTTCTCTATGTTTGTTTATCCTCTCAATTTGTGTTTACAAATTGTTATGATTTAGTAGTTGAATTATATTTTTATTACATAGGAAAACACATTTGGTATCTAAATTTCAAGATTAACATTTTTGCTTTCAACGAAATACTCATTTTTATCATTTGCATTAATTGTCTATTAATTAATTTAAATTAATTAATTATGAATTGAAATTTTAGAATTCAATAATACTGACTAACAAACAGCGAAACATAAATAATTACTATTCTTTTAATTCGTTTAAATTAATTAATAAAACCTTAACATTTTAAAATGAAAAAAAAAATCTAGAAACTTTGAAACCAAACTAAAACAAAAATTAAATTTCGAGTGTCAAATTGTAACACTGAAAACCTATGAATTAATTTTCTCTTTGTAATAAAAATATAATTCAACTATCAAATTTTAACCATTTGTACACACTAATTGGGGAATAAAAGAACATAAATGTCAAAGTTTTTGAAAGAAATTAATATATGAAATAAATCCAACCACCAAATGTGTATCAACTACACGAACTATATATGATATATACCTCTTTTGTCATTAATTTGGACATTTTTCAGTTATATGTAACGTTATAATTCACGATATTTTTGTGCAGCTCTTCACGCACTAACTTGCTATTAGGAGTGGATGGATTGTCCAAAGATAAGTACGTCCCAAAAGGTATTGTATATTTCGTTTATATAGATCTAAGACCTTCGAAGATTAGAGGTATTGTCAATACTTTACTCAAAAAATATCCTTGAACTTTTAAATTTTTTGAAAATATCGTTATGATAAAAATTGTTAATTTCTAATCTACAAAATATTTCTAAACTTTCAAGAGTTGGATACATTCTCTTAGCCTTTCCCAATTTTTTTTCATACAGATATTTTCGTTTAAAAATCAATATTTTTCTTTATAACTAAAAAAAAATGTAGAATAGCCGAATACAAAAAGGTTCGACAAAGGAATATCATCCTCGATCACTATAAATTTGGTAATGCACACACTTTTTCTTCCACTAGTTATCCTCAAATTGTTTTAATCCTAAACACTTCGACTTACTAATGCACACTCAACTATTAACTGACAACTTTATTAAAATACTTATATTTTATTAGAAAACAAAAATGTTTTTTCCTATGAAATACATTTTAATTTTAAAAAAGAAAACACGAGGGTGAACTTAGAATCCATTTATATTTTCTTTTACTAAAGGGTCTTTTGGATTACATATATTGTTTCATGGATATTAAATATATAGAATTTGAGTTGTATGTTTTAAATGTTAGGATAATTAATGTTTGAAATGTATTTTGATTTTTAATAAATACAGTGTATTTAAAATCAGGGATCGGTAGAAAACAAAAATGAGATCCTAATCAGAGTTGGATTGAAAATTGTCCGACTAATTTTGTATCACAAATCAGAGCCAAAATGATTCAATCATGCATTTTGATTACATTATACAGATTTAGATGTTAACGATGATATTGGATGGATAGGAAGCAAAAGAGGAATTTTACAAAATCTACTCGAAGGTGGAAAGGGAAAGAGAGATAATTATTCATACAAGAGAAAAAGGTGAGCCCTAGGCCGCCGGAACACTCGGAAGTCCGACATCCTATCGTCAATCGGAAGGCTTCTTAGACGACGGAAACAAATGCCTCCACAAGTAGCGGCCGCTGGCCATGTCCACCACCGTCCAGAACCCTGAAGACACCTGTTCAAACATACCACCACAAACATTCCATTCAGACACAAACAAAGAAAAAGAAAATGCAAGATTCCGATGAAGAACAATTGCAACAACCTTTGAGCAGGAAGAGGAATCGGAGGAATCCAATTCCTTGGAGTTATCGTCGGAATTATCGCCGGCCACGAAATCTTGAGGCTGAGATTTGAGGTTGCGGAGAACGAAGAATCCGGCAAGCGTCGCTGAGAGAAATATGAGAATAAATCTCAGCGGACACATAATTTCTTCTTCTTCTTCTTCTCTAACCTCTGGATCTGAATTAAGAGAGAGAATTTTAGGGCAAATCAAAGGAAGCGAAGTGAAAAGGAATTGTCAAAATTGGGTTTAGAAAATTGGGGAATTTGGAGTTTGCTTGTTTTTCCACCTAACCTAACCACTCATTTTCTATCATTTCTTATGAATAATAATTAATTAAATGAAAGGGATGTCAAACACAAATAATATTAATTAATAGTCAGATAAGGTTGAAGATTTGGTTAGTGATAACCCACAATGCCACAAGCAAAATATTTTATGCATAAATAAACAATTATATAAAAGTAGACTAGTATATTGCAATGGTGTCCAGTACCGATTTAAAAGTAATCAAGGATGGAACGAAGATGAAATCATGAAGCATGATAATAATAAGAGAGAGTTCGATCCAAACATGGATTTTGGATTACATCATATTACAAACTCATCCCATTGTGGACCACCAAATAGCCCCTTTCCATCTTAGTATTTTCAATTTTTAATCTTGAGTTCTTTATCAAATTGACTAAACATGAATAGTAACATTGAAAATAAAATATAATACAAAATTATTTTCAAAAGTAGCTAAATGATATTATATTTCAATGATAAACCGTAATAGACAACTATTACTAACACTAAGTAATGGAGACAAAATTTAAGATTTTTTGAAAATTGAGAGATTAAAATTGAACAAACTTCTAAATACAAGGGCTAAAATGGTATTTTAACAAACAAAAAAAGACATACATATATATATATATATATATATAATATAATATAATATAATGAAAATAAAAAAAACAAATATATATATATATATATATATATATAATATAATATAATGAAAATAAAGAATCCGCAGCCATATGTAATAAGGAATAGAGAGGAAGAGTGGCTGCGTCCAATGGAGTTGAAAAGTCAAAAAAAGTGTACCAACTCAACTCTAACTGTCAATGTCATCATCCATTTGTGAGGGGCAATGCACGGAGAAAAAACAGAAATTTGCAAATCAAGACCCTCTAAAACATCATAGACATTTGCTATAAACAATACTATAATAAAGGGCAAACATGTAAATCATAATTTCTAGCTAAAACTATTTTATATCATGAAATAACATGACCAAAACGAGTATAAAACGAGTATAACTCAACCAGCTTGTAATATATGCCGGTGTCCAAGAGATCCTTGGTTAGAATCTTCAACTTAAAGTCATGAAAATCCATGAATGCTGGCTCGGTATAGATGGTTATTGTAAAATCATCGCATACATGGGGCAAAAAGAGGACAAATAGAAAAAGTTTAGGGCTTTTGAAAACTCCGCAAGCCAGTTGGTAATATTCCAAAACAGCCAAGGGAAGCAACAAGATTGACCCTTTTGAGCCCATTTGATTCTGTGGAATATTCGTCTTCACATCTTTGAATTGTAACCCAAACAAGACGATGCCTCGTATTTCTTTCATGCCGGCCCAAGTTCTGCATGCCGGCCCAAGTTCTGTCTGACTCAGTTTGTTGAGTTGAGCTCAATTGCAGCAGGGACTTCATTGTATTTCCAAGTTGACTGCCAAACTTAAGCTGATCAGTAGAACATCCATGACCCAACAAGAAGAAGCTTTGTGATCATTTTGCTTAGCTATAATTCACATTTTTATAAAACAGGCACCTCTCACCTAGACTTTAGCAAATCGAGCGATTTTAGCCAAAACCGTTCTTAAACTACGGATGCCAGCTCCTGATTTTGAACTAACCATCATCTGAAATGATTAGCCACACAGTCAGATCTATTAGATCTTTCATTATACTTTGGGAAAGTCATGACGACAATTAACTCAACAAACAATTTTCTTCATACCAGAGGTTGCACAATTGACTTGTTTGCCTTCAGTCTCTGGAAAAATGTCGTGACCAATAGTTGTTAGAAGAAAGAAAGAAAGAAACAAATGTTATAGTCGTATGGAGAGTTAAAAACCTCTTCAATTTGCATTGCTCTACGTGCTACATCCATTGGGAAGACCGTATCGGTCTTTGTCAATACAATTTGGTATTTCGTTTGAGATCTATCACAGTGAATTCATAAGCTTCAATACATCATAGTTCCAATGAACACTTAATTATTCATATAACAAATTATATATTAAGTGCGAGTAATTTGCATTAGCTGTAAGTTTGGTACCTTACCTTTCCATCAAATCAATGAGCTCTTGATCCCTTGGTTTCATCCCCCATTTTGTATCAACAAGTAAGCATACTCGTCTAAGACCAACTCTTGTTGAAACATACTCTTTTACCTGAGATATATAAGTAATCAGTCAACAAGATAAAACCAACCCCAAAACTTAAAAGGAAACAACATGCACTTCGTACTTAAAAAATACATCTAAACCTTGCCATATTTTTTTTTATTTTTGATTACAAAAGAATTTTTGTAGTTCGAAGACCACCACAAGGCTGTATGTTGAACAAGAGCCCAAAAAGAATCAAAAGAGGCAAACTTATCTTAAAAAAATCTACTATTTCTTTCTTTCCAAAGGCACCACATAAGAGAGCGGGAGGCGCATTGCCAAAGAATCTTTCCTTTTACACTAAAAGCGATACTATCAAGGCCTTGGAGAATCCAGTCGTCCACTTTGTAGGGGAGGCAACAATTCCGACCAAATATGCTGAAGAGTTTCATCCAACCCTTGTGAGCAAAGTCACAATGTAGAGATGGTCTAAAGATTCTTCGGCTTTCAAGCAAAGGCAGCAAATAGAGGGGGATAAAGTACTACGATTAAGTTTTCTCCGAAGCATATCCTGGGTATTTAAGCTCCTATAAGCAAGAGACCAAGGAAAGTTAACTTTCCTGGGGATTTTCTGCTACCAGACAAGATTGATCAAAGGAAGGATGGAGAGTTTGGGGGCTGCTTCGTAGTTTTCAGAAAGGTAGCTTTGGTACAAAAAGTCCCTGAAGCATCTAAGTTCCATTTAAGTCTGTCTCTATTCCCTTGAGGAGTCCAAGCGTGGAGAATTTAAAGAAGCTCACCCAAGTCATCCACTTCTCTATCAGAAACACACCTTCTAAGACCTAAGTCCCAAGAATGATTCACAATATACCAGCAGTCAGCAATTTTAGCTTCCTTTTTGAGAGAGATGGAGTAGATATTCGGAAACTTCTGGGCAAGAGGTTGGGGGTCACACCATCTATCCCCCCAGAAGTTGATTTTTTTGCCATCCCCCCGGAAGTTGATATTTTTGCCATCCCCCAGAAGTTGATATTTTTGCCATCCCCCGGCACAAACTCAGTAAAGTTAAGGAACTGCTCTTTGTGCTTTAAGATTCCAGCCTATAGTCTCGATTTTCTACTCTTTCTAGGAGGCTTAGTAAGTGTAAGGCCCCTAGTGTAGCAATAGTAGAGTTGTTAGAAGAAAATTAGTATGGTTATTAGAAGGGGCATATCAGTAATTAGTTAATAGGTGGTTAGGGTTTTTGATATAAATAGAAGGTTTGGGTCGAGAGAAAGGTATCAAGAGTTTTGTAGTAAATTCCTTCGGTAGGAATTTGGGGAGAGTCTAGCCCTCTCGAAAGGCTAGGTTACATTGTCATTGTTCTTATTATCAATATGTTTCATATAATTCTATATCCTGTGTTCTTGTTTGCTCTTGTTTGTCCTTGTGTTCTAGAGGTTTTCTTTGTTAGGTTGGGTTCATAACAGTAAGCCAACCAAGATTATCCTTACCATAAAAGCAGCAACAACACGACTCCAAAGAGCATTCTCCTTGTGACAAAATCTCTAAAGCCATTTCATAACCAGGGCGACATTTTTCTTGGCAGAAGGAATCAATTCCAAGACCACCATAAATAATAGGGAGAGAAGTTTGATTCCAATTCACGATGTGCGAGGTTAGATTAAAGGAGCCGCCTTCCCAAACGAAATCTCTAACAATTTTCTCCAGCCTGTTGATGATTTTAATCGGAGCCTGCAACAAGAAGAAGCAATAGCAAGGGATAATATTGAGAACTGATTGGGCAAGGGCCAATCTGCCACCTTTCAAAAGGGATAAACCTCTCCACTTATCAACCTTCATTCTGAATTTCTGTTCCAAGCCTATCCAAGCCTCTATAGCCACGTTATCCCCCCCAACTAGAAAGCCTAAGTAGACAAAAGGTAGAGTATCAGCTTTACAACCAAATCTCAAAGTTAGAACTTCCACTTCCTCGCTGTTCAGATTTATCCCAATAATGGAAGTTATGGACGAATTAAGGGTTAATACCGATCCCAAAAAGAAGAGGTTAACAATACACCACCAAGCCGAAAGATTTCCACCTTCCCATGAGCAGATGAGGCGAGTGCCATCAGCATATTGAAGATGGGTTAGTTCCAAAGTCATGTGCCAAAGGAGAAGCCTTTTATCACATTTCTTTCATTACAGTAATAGATAAGCCTACTCAGGGCATCTTCCACAATGGTAAAAAGAAGGGGGGCAAGGGGGTCTCCTTGGCGCACCATATTGCTATAAGCAATCCTTTCTTCTTTTTGTGCAACACTGTTAGTTTACACTTCAATAGCTCGGAAACGAACGATTAAGGAGAGTTTACAATAACATCTGAAATTTTTTTAAAATAATAAATTGCTATCATAAACAATCAGTTTTTGGGGAAGGCCAACATAGAATTGAAATTCTTACCAACTCCTCCCAAGCATCCTTAACTTCCTCTTTTGCATAAGCAAAGCCATATCCAGGTAAATCCACCAAAGATAGCTTTGTTCCCAGATTAAAAAAATTAATGGTCTGTATATGAACAAATATTGCCAGTTGTTAATTTAACAGACATATTCAACACAAGATGTAGTCAAAATTATAGACGCCAGCACCTGAGTAAGACCAGGTTTGTCAGATGTCCGTACAACACCCCATTGTCTTGTAAGGGCATTAAGCAGTGATGACTTTCCAACATTTGATCTTCCTGTCATGAAGAAAGATGTAAGGCAACATCAAAAAATCTCCAATGAACTAATGTCCAAACAAAAAATTCAATATTATTCTAGCAAACCAAGCATCATAGGAAATTTTAAAATATTGGATAAGAACTATACAGTAACATCCCCAGACCAGAATCAGGCACGGTTAAGTGGGTTGGCAAAATACTAAATAGATTCCATAACTAAAAGTAAAGCAATTTAGCATTTGAGAAAAATACATTTTCAGTTCTTAAAGATTTGAGTATAGCTTCCATTTGATCCCTAGGTTTTAAAATGTTACATGCTTGACCTTGAGTTTGAATTCCTTAGCTTTCAAGATTTTAAACTTTGCTCCTAAGTTTTCACTAATGTCCACTTTTGGTTATGTGTGATAATTTCAATTAATTAATTTAAAATAATTATAAGATGGAATTTTGAATCAATTTTAACAATGGCAAATTTTAGTGAATTCAATTATTTTAAATTAATTATAAAAATGAACACAAAGGAGTAAAAGTGAGGTATCCCTGAAAACTCAGGAGTAGAAAGGGTTAAATCTTGAAACCTCAGACCAAATGGAAAATAAACTTGAAACTGTAGTAAAAATGTAACATTTTAAAACCTATGAAAACTAAGATCAAAACTAAGGAACAAATGGAAACCAGGACCAAAAAGATATTCCTTTTATTGTGGGGGAGGAGCAAAACCTTCATTCTTTTCAGACACTCGAATATATTCAAGATATTTATCGCCTCCTTCCTCCCAGTTGACTTGTAGCATAATTTGCTCGAAGTCTTCAAATATGAACCATATACCCTAAGAATACTAGCTAAGTCATAATAACTGTACACTTCAACGTCTTGTATGAGTTTGAGGGGAAAATATAGTAACAATTAACAAATATACTGACTATTATTGGAAAGTTGGAAACAACTACAAATTTAAATTAGATTTACGAGAACTACTAGTTAATGTATCAAGAATTTGAGATAGAGCTAAGCATGTGCAAAACTTTAAATGTGTACCCGCAAATGCAATCTCTGGCACATCAGGAGGTGGAAAAGAGGATGAAACTTTTACAGCAGCAAAGAAGTTCAACTTATTCCTGAATATCTGCGCATTGCAATTAGTTTCCACACGACAGGAATGAGAAAGAACAAAAGTACCATTTTGTTACATAAATATAAAATACACACATTTTCTTCAATTCTTTCTCTCTCAGGACTCTTAGAAAAGGGGATATTATCCAAAGGGGAAGTGAGGTCAGTGTAGTAGCCTGCTCTATCAATCTCAATCATGCGCCTACGGCCCAATAACTGTTAACAACATAATAAATAATCATATAAATGGAACAACACATGAATAGTTAATAGAATCGTAAAAAGCAAAACAGATTTAAAAACACATAGCTATCAAATTACATTCTCTTCTACAAACGAAATGATAGATTTACTAGGTTGTATGGCCCGAAACTGAGCATTCTTTGACATCTCATCTTTTTGCACTGTGTCTGCGTTCTCCTGCCTGGCATTTTCTGGATTTAAAGAAAGAGCCTCTAAGGAAAGGGAAAAAATGTACTCATATAGGAATTCAAGCAAACAGAAACGAGATAATATATCATTAAGCTTAGCCTATCGAAAAATAAAGTAGTTCAGTTACATCCTAGAAAATCAATCGGATTGGTAGGAAACTGAGATATGGATATCAACTCACCATCAGTTGTTATCCCATCATTCAGACGCTTATTAGAGAGATCGTATGGATCGCTACGAATTCTCAGCTTCCTCCTTTTTGGTTGATCAATTAGGACCTCTGAATCACCATTTTCACTTCTTTTCTTGGAATCTCTTTTCTTAGCAGGATCTGAAGGAGTTACACGCCATGACTTTTTGTCAGTAAAATCCAATGACTCGATTGAATCCTTGGTGTTTTTGGTACGTGTCTTCCTCATATGTTCCACATTGTGGTCTTTTTCCCCTCTACTCTTCCTTTTTTCATAAAATACTTTCGATGGTTTTTTCTCAGTAGAATCCAATGTCTTGATCGAATCCTCAGTGTTTTTCGAATGTGACTTCCTTATATATTCCACACTGTGGTCTTTTTCCCCTCTACTCTTCCTTTTTTCATAAAATACTTTTGAACTTCTTACCCCATTTTCTTGCTTTTTAAGAGAGCGGTTTGAAGTCTTAGAAGGCAAAACTGAAGGCATTTCAGAAACTTCATCATCGTGTCGTCTTCTAAAAAGAGATTTCCTCTTGGATTTCGAAACATCATTGAATGAAGTAACCTTCATATCACTATTTTCGCCACCATATACTCTGTGTCTTTTCACATTAGCAATTGCAGGCCTCAGTTTTCCCTTCCGAACAGCTTTTTCAAAACTATAACCTGTGCTTCTATCAAAGTTTTTCGAACTCTTGGATTTTCCAGCTGCAAGTTTGAGTTTCTTCTTGAGCCTAAGCCCGGAGCTGGGCTCTTCGGACATTGTCAAACAGTTTTTTATAATCCTGAACCTAAATTAGCAAACAGAAATTCTTATCTACACACAGGGGTATCAATTGGGATTCTTGAATATGATATTTACTTTGAACAGAGCAGCTATCTATATTGCATATGCCATATGAGAGGTAGAAGAAAGCAGAAAAATGTCCATGGTTTCAGAGAATTTGACAAAAAAAAATGCATTTACAAAGCTAAGACGGAGAGATACCTTGGCTTTCTGGCCCTTCGTTCAGCAGAATCGTTCGCCCTTCTTCGTCGTCCTCAATGTAATCGTCCTTGAGTTTCATGGTGTTCGTCGTTCTCTCCTCTCGTATTCATTTGGGCTTTCCAGCAAAGCCCAGGACCAATGTAATCCGGCGGCCCAAAACTTAAAAAAAAAAAAAAAAAAAAACGGTAAAACTTAAAAAGAAGAAAACCCTAAAAATCAAAATCATTTTTCTCATATTACATTCTCATTTCATAATCCAGCGCAAAACTTTCACCGTTTCTTAAAGGGAAAAAATCTGTCTTCAACTGTGAGTTTATATCAATTTAGACTCTAAATTGATAATTGTATCAATTTAAATTATAAATTTTTAGAGTTATATCAATTTAAATCTCTAATAATTGCACCAATTTAAACTTGAATTTTTATAAATGTGTCAATTTAAACCCTAAACTTAGATGATTATATCAATCTAAACATTCTATTATGTTTTATTTGGATAATCTTATAATGGTCGGGTATCTAAATGAAATATAATTGAGAGTTTAAATTGTTATAATCATGTAAGCTCATGTATAAATTGATGCATTTAAAAAAAATTATGATCCGATTGAGACAATTATTAGTTTAGGATTTTGATACATAACTAAGTTCAAAGTTTAAATCGATATAATGATTAGTTCAAGTTCTAAATTGAGACCATCTTCATAATTCAGAGTATAAATTGATATTTTTCTTAAATTGTAAACATGTATACTATTCCATGCGTGTCTTGTTGATTATGAGACACCGAGTAATATCATACAACTTTCGAACTTTAGTTGATTGTTTTCGTGTTTAATACGAATGATTGTTCCTTTAGTTCTCTCTCTTTTGTTTGGAATTGAGACTTTTATTTTCCATATTCAAGTTTGAAATATGGTTCGGATTTGTGTGTATATATATATTTTGCAAAGACTTAGTTATATAGTTTTGTATAATTAATTTATAATTTTATAATATTATTATATTATGCACGTTTTAATTTGTTTAAAATAAATATGGTGAATATTGAAGTGTTCGGATGTGCATGTGCAATCCTCGTCAACGACACACAAGCAAAACTTATTGTTTAGAATAAACAAATAAATACAAATATATATAAATAATTGTTGGACCACGTGGTACACCCTTAGTTTTTAAGTCTTTTTTTTTTTTTTTTTAATGTGATTGCATTGGTTTCTTTTCTCTTCGTGAATAACAAATAAGTGTATAACATGAAAAATTACAAATATAACAAAATTTATCATTGGTCAATTTCTATAAGTAAAATAGTCAAGTAATTTAAAAACCGATGATTCAAAATTCCGTCGTATATGTAGATTATTTTGTAACGTGTTATATTTGCAAATACAAGTTTGTTTTCTACTTTTTAATTGAGAAATTTGCGCTGAGATGCAAACAAGATGGTTCAATTTACATTGCCTTCATTTTCTTCCTTCATTTTTCTTTCTCTATAAATTAGGTCGGTTTGGATTGTATACATTGTTTTATGATTATATTAAATATATGAAATAATAATTGTCTAGGTAATAAAGGAAAATTATAAAAGATATAAAAATTTACAAAATTTGTACACTTCATAGAAAAATCAAGTGTAATTGGTTTTTGTCTTTCAGTGGTTTTTTCTATGAAGCGTATATAATTTGTTTTTTTTTTCTTATATTCGAAAAAAATCGTTAATAAATGTATATAGTTAGATTTATATAATAATGAATGTATAGAAATTAAAATATATGTTTGTTTTACCAATTTATTGTTATTATAATTTATGGATTTATTTTTTTAGAATATCTTTATAAATTTAACCAAAGTTTTAAAATGATTTAAAAAAATTACTTATACATTTACTACTTTTTCACTCCTCCTCTTTTTTTCATTTTTGTTATAATATTTACTATTTTGCACTATCAAACTAAGTCTAACACGGACTATTATAACTTACAATTTTTAATTATGAACACACATTACAACAAGTAACTTAGTGCAAGGGAAAACTTTGTATACCAGTAGTTACAACTTTTCATACTACAGTTATTAAATGTCACGTCAACACACTTATATAAATAGGTAAAACTCACTTCTATTAACGTGGGATCCACAAAAATTTAAAACATGGACAACGAGTGCACAATATTTATATAAAGGAAAAACTTGAGTGCTGCTCGAGTTCACTCATCTTCTATTTATCCATGAGTAATATTTGAACACATTCTAAGAGAGAAAAAAACAAAATTTGTCGTATAATAAATTTTATTGGATAATTTATTGGATCATACAAAGATAAATGATGTTCGAAACAAATATAAATATTTCTTTTATGCAAGTGGTAAGATTGAAGGGACCATTATTCATTTCGCTTCTACACGTGGACCCTGTAGAGGGAAGTTTTTATAGGTCAAAAGCAATAAATAAAATAGCAATCGTCAACCTGCTGTTTTGTACTAACCTCAACTCTGAGGTGAGAGCAGAAAACTGCTATCTGAACCATTTCATCAATGGCGTTCGTTGGGTTTATTGGCTTCGACGATTTAAGCTTCGAATTAGCTACTTCACTGATCCGTGCCGGTTACAGAGTCAAGTCTTTTGAGGTAACTTCATTAAAATTCATCGACGATTTTGCTCTTCAGTTGTTTGCGATACCTTTTTCATCTTCTGACTTGGAATTCTGTTGTTGAATCGATATAGACAATCCTTTACTAATGAATTGTTATCCAAAGTTTAGTTTGAGTGAAGAACGACGTGAATTAATTCGATATACTTAATTTAGTGTCCAATGTTGGGATAGATGAGACTGAGAGTTGTGTTTTCAATCATATCTGTTACAATTTGAGTGGAAAAGCCGTTGTGGATTTTGATGGATCTGTTGAATATTGAATTTGTATCGGGAAATGGATGCTTATAGACGAGAATGAACATTTTTCTTAATCATTTTTCGCCATGTGTAGATTTGGAAAATGTTCATGAAGAATTGGTGAATGCTCATAGTGTGTTTGTTTTTAGATGAGAATCAGTATTTCTGTTGGAAAATACTTTAAGAAAATGTTCGTGATTTCAGTAATTTTCCTTCGAAATTATTTTCTATGTTTTTATTGAAGCAGGGAATATATTGTGTTTAATTTGAGAAGTCTGCTTCATTAAAAAGAAAAAAGGTCACTAAGGCCCCTTTGGTAACAATTTCGTTTGTCTGTTTTTGGTTTTTGAAAATCAAGCATATTTTCTAATCATGTCTATGATGATTTACTTATTTCTTAAATACAATTGTTGAATTCATAGCTAAATTCTAAAAACGAAAACAACTTTTTGAAAGCTACCTTTTTTAGTTTTTAAATTTTGGCTTGGTTTTTTAAACCATTGGTAGAATGTAGATAACAAAGGAAGAAAGTTTGAGGTGAAAGTAGGGTCTATAGACTTAATTTTTTTTTTTAAAAAAAGGTCACTAAACAGGGCCTAAGTAAATTCAAAGATGATCTGGGAACTTTTTAACATTTTAATCCGCAAAAGTAATTGTTTCTCATTTTAAAAACCTACAAGTAGGATATTCAATTCTACAGATACCCTCCATGTTTATTTTCTCTGTTCTTGGTTAGCTTTCAGTATTAATGTATTGTATTTGAATAGTGATGACAAGTTCATGTTAACTGCTACCATTCTGTCTTTAGATAAATCAGGCTTGGACAGATAAATTTTTGAAGTCAGGTGGAATAAACTGTGCCAGTATTGTTGAGGCAGGAGAAGGTACACTGTTTGCCTGTTTAAGTTGATTTCTATTATATTTCAACATTTCATCTTTGATTGGGCTTCCTTCTGTGGTTAAACTAGATTGAATGGTTTAACTTGGGTTTTGAGCTGGATCTTAGTCATTTATTTAATTGACATTAATGTTTAATAGTAACTATAAAAATAATAATAGAAGAAAAGAAAGAATAACACCGGGTATACGTGGAAAACCCTAGTTCAGGGAGAAAA
>JBBPDJ010000008.1:15372061-15444807 GCA_037974625.1 Cucumis cinereus
TGGGCCTTGACAAAAAAGGAAATAAATAAGGGTATAACAATTACACAAATACCCTTAGTACAATTATTTTCAACAGTAACTAATGTCCCATTGATTCTTATGGAGTACTGATATATATCGCTTTAACATAGTTTTGCAATTATTTTTGGCTCACCATTCCAATCCATTAAATAGAAATGTCGTTTTTTCTAGAAAGATTTGAATTGCAAATGATTATTTTAGAGGAGTGGATAGTTTAAAGGTGAAGCTTTCAGACGTTAATTCACCTGCAACTTTGTAGAAACCATTTCTGTCAAATAGTGATTCCTAAAATGCTAACTTTTCTTCGAGACATTGAGAAAATAAATACAAGAGAAGAGGCTGGAATTCTCAACGAAGAAAAATAGTTTTAAGGAGAAATATGAAAGGCAACTTCAGTTGCTATCACTTAACTCTTGTCACAAATTGAACAAAAATTTTAGTGATCTAATTCTTGAAGACTAATTCTTCTTTTAGATACCAAGAAACTGCTTTTTTTTTGGGCTTTATATCGAAACATCATCATATATAGCAATTTGACGTATAACTACTAGACATGGCATTGCTTGAATCAACAGTCAAATATCATACTCATAATGCTTGCTTTCTATCTTACGATGCTCTTTTTAGTTTTTACACATTTCTTTCTCACTTGGTTCTCTGTTTCCTTGCAGATGTTGCTGCATTGTTTGTATTGAATAATCATTTGAATGTGATTAATGATTCATCTTTTGGTGATGCTCTCCGAGGTTTATACAAAACTCTTGCCACAGTTTTAATAATATATAAGAGCTTGGAGTAAATATTAAATTGATATTTCACATTTGATTAATGAACTACTTAACTTTGTTGATTGGCAGGGTTGCATAAGGATGTTGTTGTCGTCCTTGTTCGTTCAACTCCACCGGGGAATGATGTCCAGAACTTGGAAAAACTTTTTACAGGCAATTTCACTCTTACCTTCTTAGTACTTTGATGATGGAATGTGAATAATTAATATCCTGTCTTTTAGTATATATATTTGCATCTCTTAGTGTCTGGGGTCTGAGGCTACAAAATTTTCTTCTACCAAATATCCACCTCCTCTATATTTCTTATGTGCTTCGAAGAGGATGAGAGGAGTAGTACATAAAATTTCAAACTCATTCCATTATATATATATATATATATATATGAACCCACCGTTCTGAAATCTCGCTTATAAATCCTTTGTCTTTCCACTAAGCTTCCCTCTGAATTAAGCCTTGGGAAATTAAAGTTTTCCTCCCAGCTCTCTCAAAAAGCTACTTCACTTAATATGTTAAATTGTTAATTGATTAAGACTAAAGCCTAGGTGAAAGTGGAAAGTTATTATTTTTTGTACTTCTTAGTGTCTCAAGTCTATTGTTTTTTCCGTAATTATTCTCTATCTCAAATCTAATTTTTTTCCCGTAACTACAAAAATGTGAAGTTTTTCAAATTATGAAAACAATCAGACTTGCTCAAATTTCTAGGTTCAGAAAATCTTGATAGGATGTTTTGTATCTCATTATTTTTCTGAGAAACCTTTGTGATGGTCACTTCCTCTTTTCTGCAGTTGATTACGAGATACACAATCTTGTTGAAGCATATGTCTCTAAGGGTGTTTCTGAAGCGCTGGATGGTCAGCTCTTGGTAATTGTTATATCATATAGCATTTTTTCTTCTTTATTTTTGTTTCTAAAAATTGGATATTGGTATTTTGTTTTCCTGGTGCATAGAACACTGATTTTGTATTAACTCCCAGACAGTAACCTCTGGAAGGGCAACTGCAATTTCTAGAGCTCGACCTTTTTTATCAGGTAGGTTCATTTTCAGTATAAATGTTTGCATATTAAACCTCTGTTCCTTTTTCTCATCTCTTGATATCAACTATTTCAAATTATTTTCCTGCAGCTATGTGTGAAAAGCTTTTCATTTTTGAAGGTGAAGTTGATGCTGCAAGGTATCTTTCGTTTGTTTCTTAATTAAAATGTTTCTTCTTTCCATTGATTATTATGTAATATTCAAACTTCTTGACGTATTCTCTACTTTTATGCACATTGCAGTAAAACAAATATGGTAGTTGAGCTCCTTAAAGGAATTCATTTTGTGGCTTCCTTGGAAGCTATTTGCCTGGGTGTTAAAGCTGGAATTCACCCCAGGATAATCTATGACATTATTTCAAATGCTGCTGGGAATTCATGGTTAGCTCATCATAGTTTCCTGATTATTTTATTCTTCGTCAAAGTTCCATATTACAGTTCCCTATTTAAGTGCAGCTAACTTTTGGTTAATTTAGAGCTTTAGTATCTTTGGCGGAAGATGGTCCATTGAACTATATTTATGGCATATCTTTTCAGTTCAATATTGTATCCAGTTTCTATAAAGATACTTTGCCCGTTCTGGAAACATATGTACAGATAGCCTTATAGTTCTCTCTTGTTAAGTTGAAAAGTTTATTTTGTTTATTCCTGAAAATCAGTAAATGTAGGAGCTATACGTTCTTCAATGAGTTGTGAAAATTCCACAGTACTCAATCAAAATAATGTGGCACAGAATATATGTTGTTCAATGGATGAATTTTTTCAATCAAAATAATGTGGCACAAAATCATTGTTATGGATAAACAATTTTATTTATTTGTTTATAACTTCTTATCCGTGCTTTAATAGTATCATTCTTTTGGATGGTGGGCTTACATTTGCAGGGTTTTCAAGAATTATGTTCCCCACTTGTTAAAGAGTGATATTAAACCTGAGTTTTTGAGAAGTTTGGTTCAAGATATGGTAAGATATCATGCAGGCCATATAGCTTTTATTCTGTCCATCCATCAATTATCTTTTTGTTACAATGGTTCATGACTCGATTAGTTATCTTTGTAATCGTCAAAAAGTTCATTGCACATTAAACAATCATAAAATTCAAAATTATCTATGGAGATGTCTTGGAAAGTTCTCTTATTTTGTTTGAACCTTTCGTCATTTGGTTAATGAAGAATGGCCATAGATGAGATAGTGTATTTGTTTTTGTGGTTATTACATCAACATGTGAGTAACCATAGATATTATTGCATTCTAGATCAATTAAGTTATTTAGGATAACTATTGTTACCTCTCTTGTTGCTGAAGGGGATTGTCATGGATAAGGCCAAGTCGCACACTTTTCCTCTTCCACTCCTAGCAGTTACTCATCAGCAACTTATGTTGGGTAAACACACCATGCAACTCTAAAGTAACTCCTGTATTTGAGATTATCTCAATATGTAGTCATCTGGTTTTCTTTTATCACCTTTCTCTATTTCCTTTCCAGGTTCTTCTCACGGCTATGGAGATGAGGATGTCTCATTAGAACAGGTTACTTTTTCACCGAAGCTTCTTATGTGATTTTGTAGAATTATTGTTAAAATGAATTTGGTCTTTGAAATCATGCTATTTCACATTTTATGCATTATATTAACTGCCATCTAATCGTTGAGAAAATTGGTCAGGCATGGAAAAGTGCATATGGAGTAAGTATTTCAGATGCAGCTAATACAGAAGTTTACAGCCCTGAGCAACTAGCGGATGAAATAACCTCTAATTCAAGTTTCGTTAAACGAGTGGGTTTCATTGGTCTTGGTGCAATGGGATTTGGCATGGCAACTCACCTTATCCGATCAGATTTTTGTGTGATTGGTTATGATGTAATATATTTTCCAATATTTATCGGTTTATTTCACATTTCGAGAATGACTTTGGCAGTTCATTAAATAAAAGCTGACAGGAACCTTTTTTTCATTGTAGGTGTTTAAACCAACTCTAACTAAATTCACTGATGCTGGTGGCTTGACTGGAAACTCGCCTGCAGAAGTTAGTAAAGGTGAAAAATCAAGGAAGATCAACGTTGAGCATTATTCATTTTTACCCTTATGGAGACATAAAATTACTTTGACAATAAATATTTACAGTGATAAATTAGGATAAGTAGTTCTGCTAAAGAAAGACAAGGAAAATAAAAATGATCATATATTGTTTTGTTAAGAACTATTTGTTTAACTTAAAAAGTTGTTGATTGCTCATCTTTCCAAAAGGATTCATCGATTTTATTTTATAAAAATTAGTCAAGTTTTCAATGTTTAGCTGAATTAAAGAATATTTTGTACCTTTGGTATTAAATTACTGTAAATTGTATCAATGTAGTTATAAAATTGTTTAGTTATTTGTCTTCCGATCAAATGTTTTCTGAAAGTTATCAAAATCCTAAAAGTTGATGAGCTGTTTTGATTTTACACTGGCTATTGATGGATATAAGATATTTTTTCTAGTTGATTTATGTGAAAAGAATACATTATAATGGGAAAATGTTAAGATGAAAAGCTTAATGAGAAACTGTACTGATAACATTTTTTTACAAACAAAAGATAAATTATACTATTGTGCATCGCAATTATTAGTTGATTGCTAACTTTAGATTTGTCTTCAATTGATTTGTTCTACCTTTATTTAAAACCAGTTGCTATGTTGTAGCTGTTGGATCACAGCATTAGGGCAGTCCTCATCTTTCTGTTGTAAGTTGATTTTTAGAAAACTTTTAGTAGCTTCCTGAGCTCCATAACTTGTTCTCCATTATGTATGACTATACGTAGGAGCAATGTGCTATTCTATTTTACAAAGTGCTAGAGACATTTTCCCCTTTTTTCTTAAAATATTCTTTTCCAGATGTTGAAGTGCTCGTAATTATGGTGACAAATGAAACACAAGTGGAGAGCGTTCTGTATGGGGAAGCTGGGGCTATCTCTGGTACACTTAATTCTCAGCATACAATTTATTGTATCAGAGCTGATACTAATTCTATAATTTTCTTGTGTTTGATAGCCCTTTCATATGGAGCTTCGATTATTCTATCATCTACAGTTTCTCCTGGATATGTGAGCCAACTAGAACAGCGCTTGGGAAGTATGTCCTACGGATAGAGTGGAATGTTACTCAATTTTTTAAAGATAAAAGCTCCTTGTTATGAGATAGTAACTAGTGATTTAAATCAGTATGCTATTGACGAGAAATCTGTCTTAAATTACTATTCAATATTAAGTCTTTCTAAAGTACTTCCGTGATGTATACTTAAGCATGATTAAAAAATTCAGACGAACTTCGAATGCATGATACTTATTCCGTGATTGAACTAACATCATTTCTTTATATGTAAGATGAGGGCAAAAATCTGAAATTGGTTGATGCTCCCGTTTCTGGTGGTGTTCAAAGGGCCTCAAAGGGAGCCCTTACGGTGTGCTTTCTAGTTTCTACCTCTTAAATAGCTACAACTCGTTTAAATTTTGGGTTTCCTGACCTAAAAATTGATGATAGCTAATTTTTAACACAGATAATGGCTTCTGGGACAAATGAAGCTCTTAGGAGCACTGGTTCAGTCCTCTCAGGTTGTGAAACATAAAAGTACTATAAGAATTCTGTGAAATGTTTTATTGCCAAATATAAGTAGATGACGTGCCCTTATATTTGGGTTTTATTTGTTTACAGCCTTAAGTGAGAAGCTTTATGTAATTAAAGGAGTTTGCGGGGCGGGAAGGTATTTCAATTTTCCAAGAATTGATCAGCTCACATTTTATGTGGTTGTTTGGATGTTAAACAGAGCCTTCAATTTTATTCTATACAACTCTCAGTTTCATGTCATCATTAAACATTCATGTAGTTGTGTACTTTCTCTAAGTAATGGTTAGCCTGACCATTATTTATCCAAATGCTTTGTTATAGTGGTGTGAAAATGGTAAATCAATTGCTTGCTGGAGTTCATATAGCATCGGGTGCAGAGGCAATGGCATTTGGAGCTCGACTTGGTCTCAATACTCGAATTTTATTTGAAGTCATCCTAAACAGTCAGGGAACGTCCTGGTAAATCCTTTTCTCAACAATGTCTAATTACTGTGATATTTTCCCATCTTTTAAAGGCATTTTTTCCTGATTTTCTAGAATGAAACATTTCCTACCTTTTTGGATGTAAGTACTATTTTGAAAATTGAATCTAAAGCCATCCACTTCATTCTCACATCTAACATGTACAGAGGTATGTTTTTGTAAGTGGATTGTCAATCTTTGTCATGCAATACCTTTACATATTAACTAGAAAATCTATACACACATTGATTTAGAAAAGCTTAAACACAGTCTGATTCTAGCAGAATCTAACAAGAGATTGTATTTGGTAAACAACTTGAAATAAAATTTTCATTTTTAGTTTTAGGGCAGAGGCTGCATCTATTTTACGTAATAAAACACCCAATTTAAAAATAATAATAATAAAGAAAATAAAAAGAAAAAAAGATGAAGTAAAGTAACCTTCACTAGGACGAAGTAGACTGAAAATCTGAACAAATATGGGGATTGATAAGAAATTGAAACACTTCAATTTTATTCCATATTTCTTACAATACAAGTTTGCATCCCTCTTCTTGTTGTAATACAGCCATCTCAGGGATGGCTGCCTCCAAGAGACTTTTTGGCATCCATTTACTGTAATAAGAAGATTCTCCTACCTCCATTTAATTGCAGGATGTTTGAAAACCGAGTTCCACATATGCTGGACGACGATTACACACCATACTCTGCACTTGACATCTTTGTGAAAGACCTGGTAAGCATAAAATATCCGTTGACAACTTGGAAGGAAGAATTTATAATCCTATGATTATCTCTCTGTATAAAAAATTTATATTCAACAGGGCATTGTTTCTCGGGAATGTGCATCTCATAAAGTTCCTCTACACTTATCAGTGACTGCACACCAATTGTTTCTGGCAGGTATTGAAACCTAGATAAGGCACTATCTGGATTTTATAAATTGACAAATGAAAAATTAGGCCATTTCAGCTGCATCTTGCTCAGTTTTATTAAACAGTAGGAAGAAAAAGAATAAACTTCCTTTTAGAGAACAATGCTGGTCTGATTGCATCTTTCATAACACTTTAGGATGGTATCTGAAGTTTGATGTATTTCAGGTTCTGCTGCTGGTTGGGGTCGTCAAGATGATGCTGGAGTAGTAAAGGTATGAGAACTCCTGCAACATTTTGTTTTCACTGAAAAACAGATTTCTATGGATGAATGTGACAGCTAACAATATCCAGAAAAGATAATGACCAAGTTGGTGAATTGAACAAAAAATAATGACCAAGTTGGTGACTTTCCATGCGATGTCATAGGTTTATGAGACGCTTACAGGTGTCAAGGTTAAAGGAAAGCCTCCCACTGTTAAGAAAGAAGTTGTACTGAGGTCTCTTCCACCTGAATGGCCGGAAGATGTAATTGGTGATATTCAACAACTAAATGAAAGAAATTCAAAAATTTTGGTTGTGCTGGACGATGATCCTACAGGAACCCAAACTGTTCATGATATAAATGTTTTAACTGAATGGTGAGCTTCATTCCTTCGTTCTTTCTAACTATGCGACTTTGTGGAACAGTTGTTTTGCAGCACATCAACCAACTTTATAAAACTAATTTATTGTTTTTCATTTCACTAATGTAAGATGCTGTAAACTTCAAGCCTCTTTTTTTTTTTTTTCCCTGAGAAAAAAAATTCAAGCTTGTTTAATCTAAAGAATGTAAGCCTTCCTTTTGAGTAGATAAATTCCTAATGGTTTAATTTTTATTCGATCTTTTCAGGACCCTTGATTCACTTATTGAGCAATTTCGTAAAAAGCCTAAATGCTTTTTTATATTGACCAACTCAAGGTCATTGAGCTCTGAAAAGGTAGAATTTCGTTTCCTCCCGCCGCGTCACTTGTTTCTGATCTATTGGAATATCTTCAATTATAGTACTGATACAAGCTTTACAGGCTGGGGCATTGGTTGAACAAATCTGCACTAATTTACGTGCTGCATCTAAGAGTGTCGAGCATAGTGACTACATGGTTGTTTTGAGAGGCGATTCAACCTTACGAGGTCATTTTCCCGAGGTATATAGAGTGGCTTCAACATTATCTCAGTTGTTAGCTGGCAATGTTGAGTCAATTTAATTGTCGTAACATGAGATAGTTTTATTTGTTTAGGAAGCCGATGCTGCTATTTCAGTGTTAGGTGTAGTGGATGCATGGATCATCTGCCCATTCTTTCTCCAAGGAGGCCGTTACACTGTTGACGATATACACTATGTTGCAGATTCTGATGAGTAACATTCTTTTCCTTAATGCGTATCTTGATTTTTCACGATGGCTTGTGGAGCTTGACATGGTATGTTATGATCATGTATGTAGGCTCATTCCTGCAGGAGACACTGAGTTCGCAAAAGATGCCACTTTTGGTTATAAATCTTCAAATCTCCGTGAGGTTTGTTGATTATACTGTGCCGTACATTAAATTCTACTGTATTAAATTCTCAACTTTTTTTCTCCCATCTTCTAAATAATAGTGGGTTGAAGAGAAAACAGCTGGACGCATACAAGCTGGCACTGTCGCCTCCATTTCTATTCAACTTTTAAGAAAGGGTGGCCCAGATGCTGTTTGCGAGTACCTATGTAGCTTAGAGAAGGTACCAATATATACCCTTGTTCCACAACATACATGAATAGAAAATTACATTTTCTTGTCTTGTTTTACTTGTTAGATTCCTAATGCAGATTGTTTCACTTGTTGGACGTTTCACAAAATTCCAAGTCCAAACATGTGGAAAAATGTTAAGTATTGATTATAAAAAAGAAGAAAATTAAACTCACCATATTCGATCAACTTAAGCTTGTGGGTTGATTGACAATTTAAATACATGCACCAACGTTTTCGTTCATCTGTATTTAAGAAAGCATCCATTGTTTGGTATAAGTGCAGTCTTGTGTTCTTTTTCAAAAGTTTGACTAGAAAGGAACAAGATTTTATAGATCATATTTCAAACTTGAAAGACTCTTTGAAAAAGTGCAGCCAAGAAAATTTCTACTTTTGCGTAAGTACTTGCACCCTTTGTTCACTCAGTAATTTTTCTTCATATAATATTGTTGAACCCTACATCATTTTTAAATGATGATGATGTGACTAATAATGAATTAAGAGTGTACCCATACTTTAGAAGCATTGGAAAAGTTTCCGCTTGTGGCTTTTAAGAGACCTTTTTCCCTTACCGCATGGGTTTGTACCCTTGATGGTTCATTTGTTTGGTTGGCTTATTTGCCACTCCAATGTGGCTCTGGTTCGAAGCTTGTAATCGGTATGGGGTTCAGGATTTTCATTCAAATCTGAATGTTATGTTTCCAAAATTTAGAGACTTTTTTCTTAACATTTTGTATCTTTAATTCTTTTATTATTCAGAGCCGATGGAATTGTTTTTGGAAACTCCCTTGGCTATGGGGCTTTCCTATTTTTGCATTTAAATGAAAAGTGTACTTCATGCTATATTTTTTTCGTTATGTATGTATAACCTGTCTTACGTAGTTTTGTTTTTCTAAAACAGGGAAGGACATGTATAGTTAATGCCGCTAGTGAGAGGGACATGGCCGTTTTTGCAGCCGGAATGATCAAGGTAAGTTTTCTCTGGTAGTCTTCTGATGTTTCCAAGCTTTCCTCTAAACTTACCTGATGTTGATATTTGATTACTGAAAATACACACTACATTATTTGATGTCAATCAGTTTGTTATCAGTTATCAGTTAGCTAATTGGCTTGAGGATCCTCTGTTTCTAGTTTTAAGTGTCTACTGTTCTGTTTTTATGTTTTTACATCAGTTAAAAATTTAGTTACTGTTTTGATTATTGTTGTTAGTTAAAGATAAAAGGCTAGTTTGTAGCCTTTAAATAGGGGTCCCTAGGTTGTAAGAGATATTATTCACAAAATAAAAGAAGTCTCTAAGACTGTGTCCAGGAAAATAGTTTCACTATTAATTTTTTATTGATAGGCAGAAATGAAGGGCAAGAATTTTTTATGTCGCACTGCTGCCAGTTTTGTATCAGCCAGGGTCGGAATCACTCCGATACCTCCTCTTTTGCCTAAGGATGTTGGAATCGATAAAGAGAGAAATGGTGGGCTTATTATTGTGGGTTCATATGTTCCAAAAACTACCAAACAGGTAAAGTCAGTGATTTTAAATCCCCTTGCATCATAGTGTTTCTATTTTCACTTATTTGAGTGTCAACATTTTCCACTTATGTCTCATGATGTCATAGGTTCAAGAGCTGAAGTTGCGATGTGGCCCATTTTTAAGATGTATTGAGGTGATCTGACAATTATTCAATTGAATATGGGTTTTTATTTTCCTTACTTATGTTAGTTAAGGGAGATTCCTATCTCATATTGTGCTTTATGTAATGCATCTAGTTCCTCTTTTGAGTATTTCTTTCTTTGTGGTCTACAACGTAGTACATGCCCTTATGTACACCAAACATATATCTTTTCCATTTCTCACATATATCTGGCGAAAGACTAAATGGTTGTGCATGTATGATTTTGTTCACATTTTATATTTGCATCTAATTTCCTTCTTCTCCATCAGGTTTCTGCTGCTAAACTTTCCATGAGTACAGAGGAAGAGAGGGAGGAGGAAATTAAAAAAGCAGCTATGTTGGCAGATATTTATCTCAAGGCTCATAAAGATATTCTAATTATGACTAGTAGAGAACTTATCACGGGAAAAAGTTAGCCTTTCTAACTTTTATAGAGCTTAATATATGATACTCGTGTAATTAAATGCGTACTTCTAGCATGCTCATATTGGTATATAACGTATTGGAGGATTTTTTTCCTTCTTTTAATCTTGTTTGTTCCTGAGGTGGCTACTCATTCTTTGGTTAGGTCCCCTGGAGAGTTTAGAAATCAACGTCAAAGTAAGTGCAGCACTGGTGGAAATAGTTCAACGGATTACTACAAGACCTCGCTACATCCTTGCCAAGGTACCAAATAACCATGTTTTCGTCCCCCCTCTCCGTTGCCTTCATGTTGACTGTGTCGGTTATTAGATGAGGGACCCTCTCCATCACCAAAGTATATAATTGGTTTTGGTTTTGCAGTTTAAACTAATCATGCGTGGGTGAGATGATTTAGCATATTTGTTATCTGAAATTGGGATTACTCAAGTGCTAAATGCTTGAATGTTTATATCATAATCCTATTCTTGACCTGAAAATTTTGTTGTTGGACGACAGAGTACAGTTCGTCAATTTAAAATTTTGTTGTTGGACGACAGTTTGTCTGGACTTTCGTAATATTAATTATTAACACCTTATAAAAAAAAATTATTGCAAATAAAATGTTTTCCTTAAACAAATGGAGCATTTGCGCATTGATACACGCATCTACTGTGGGGCGCCTCTTTTTCTGATCACAATAAAAAACTGGGCTAGAGTACTAAATTATCTTGCAGAACCAAAACTCCAAAAGCAAGAAAATTTATATCGATCTGTCTATGTGCTTAATTTAGGGTGGAATTACCTCATCCGACATTGCTACAAAGGCTCTTGGAGCAAAATGTGCTAGGATAATTGGACAGGCCCTCTCTGGGGTTCCCTTGTGGCAACTAGGCCATGAGAGTAGACATCCTGGAGTTCCGTACATTGTTTTTCCAGGTAAATTTAAATAAGTTATCTTCTATTTCTTTTCTCAACATTCCAATTTTTAATAATTCGACTATGATCACTGACTAATTTGAATTATGTTTTACTTAGGTAATGTTGGAAACAGTGAAGCACTAGCAGAAGTAGTCAGTGCTTGGGCTCTTCCTGCCAAACTTTCCTCCTCAAGAGAGATTCTTCTTGTAAGGATTATTTAATTTAAAATTCTCTAGTAATTTTCCCTAAATATCTGAATTTCATTCCAAATGAAGAGTGCAGAACGAGGTGGGTATGCAGTGGGAGCATTCAATGTCTATAATTTGGAAGGAGTTCAGGCTGTTGTTGCTGCAGCTGAAGAACAACAGAGTCCTGCCATATTACAGGTAAGGTACCATGTAGTTTAAATAATAAAATATTCTAACCATCGCTGAGTTATGGGCATATCTTGGAAGGTTTCATCAATTAGATTTGCTCATAGCTGAGTTACCATGTGATCTGCCTTCAAAAAGCAGATTGCAATGATTTGTTGACCGTACGTGAGTATATTTATAGCATTAATCCTCTTATGGTCCAGTCAGCTACTTTTTTTTTTTTTTTTTTAAATTTTGGAGAAAGATAGAGAGACAGCTTTTTTTTCCCTTCAAAAGTTATAAGTGATATGCTCAAATCAGCTTAACTTTCGTCATTGCTTTCATGACCTTAGCAAAAACAAATGTTGCTTTCATGATTGCTTACTTGCTCTTTTTTCCTTAAAATTTTTCCAGATTATTCTCTCCTGTTGTTTTTGTTTTGTTTTCTTTAATCGAACTCTTGAGTCTTTCTACAAATACTGTTGGATTCTGGTTCTTAAACATGATCAATAAAACCATGTGTCCTTACACTTGTTAAAAAAATGCAAAATCTTCAAATTTCCAGATTCATCCAGGTGCCTTAAAGCAAGGAGGTCTCTCTTTGGTTTCATGCTGTATTGCTGCTGCTGAACGAGTCAGTGTAAGTGGTGATCCTTCTCAAAAGGAGGAGGGAGAAATAGAATTGATCACGTAGAACAGGAAAAAATAAAATTTAGAACATTAATTCTATATTTCTATTTGATGTTACTGGTGGTGGTTCTTTCTTGATTCCTGCAGGCTGTGGTTTCTAGTTTTAATTTTTAAGTGTACATTGAATATTCCTGAACTATTACACGTTTCAGTTTGGCTTTTATGAAGTGTGGAAGAGTAACAAATGCTACAATTAAATGATTTTCTTTAAAAGAGCACAAAGAAGTAGTGATACTTCGTAATGTATGTTTTGCTAGTATTTTTCATTCTGAAATTATGAATGAAAAACAAGGGGTAGAGAAAAAAGGGGGAAGGCATGGCAATCTAGTTTTTTAGCATTACATTCTCCGGTTTAATGCTTAAGACATTCCCTTGGATGGAACAACTAAGAAAGCATTGTTGGACAATGTAGCTTCCATTCTCATATTCTAAATCCTGCCAACCAGCTATTGGCCAAATATCTGAAAATGAGTTTCTAGATAGGATGTTATTTCCTTTTCATTGCACACGAGTGCTGATTCAAGAATAGATTTCTCATCATTGAATATCTTTAGGTACCAATTACTGTTCACTTTGATCACGGAAATTCATTGCAAGATTTGTTAGAAGCTGTTGAATTGGTACGTTTGCCGGCTATTTAAATAAGTTTTCAGTACTAACCATTTGGTTTTGTATCAAGCATTATTTTGAAAAAGTTTGCTTATTATTCGATGACAAGTTGCTTTTCTTATTAGGGATTTGATTCGGTAATGGCAGATGGTTCTCATCTTCCATTTAAGGAAAATATTGCCTACACAAAGTTTATTTCTTCCTTGGCTCGATCAAAGAACATGCTAGTGGAAGCTGAACTTGGAAGATTATCAGGAACCGAAGATGACTTGACCGTCGAAGATTATGAAGCAAGGTTGACCGATGTTTCGCAGGTTAGTTCTATTGCCGGTATATAGAAAACTAATACTTTTCTTTAGCTGAGCAGTGAGCAAAGAAAAATAATACTCGTGTCAAACAATTCAGGCTCAACAGTTCATTGAGGAGACTGGCATAGATGCTCTAGCAGTGTGCATTGGTAATGTCCATGGAAAATATCCACCAGGCGGCCCTAACCTCAGACTCGATCTGCTCAAGGTTTATTATATAAACATTTATATTCAAGCCATTCTTAATCTGAAAATGTGTCTTTGTCTCCAATCTATCCTAATGTTATTACATTCAGAGATTTTAGGTTTGCTTGTTCATGAACACTACCTGATTGGGTGAATGGCTGAAAAATGATGATGTAATTAGACTCCAATGGCCTAATAACTTTTGTGTTTATGTTAAATGATACAATATTAAATTTATCTTCTCCATCCGTTTAAACTTTGGTTCAATTGGTGATTTAACACAATATCAAAGCAAGTGGTCTTGAGGTCTATGTTATTCTCTCAATTAATATTAATTTCCACTTGTCGAGTCTTCTAAATATTTGAAGCCCACGTGTGAGAAGGGTTATTAAATGAAATAATATTAAATACCTTCACCCATCAACTTAAACTTTAACAATATAACTCGATTTTTGTTTCCTTTTAGTAAGACCTTCAAGTCATATGGCTCTAAACTAGCATTATTTTATATACGAGTTAACTGATTCAAATACATTCTTCAAACAGGACTTGCATGCTTTGACCTCAAAAAAAGAAGTGTTCCTGGTGCTCCACGGAGCTTCAGGTTTGCCTGAGAACCTCATAAAGGTACGAACGTTTAATCTTTTTTTTGTAGAACACTATACTTGTTCCGCTTACTATGAGTTCATGTAACTAACTTTGAATATCATCCAATCGCACGAACAGGCTTGTATCGAGAATGGAGTGAGAAAGTTCAACGTAAACACGGAGGTTCGGAAAGCATACTTGGATTCACTGAATACTCCCAGCAAAGATTTGGTCCATGTGATGGAATCAGCCAAAGAATCCATGAAAGCTGTGATTGCAGAGAAGATGCATCTATTTGGTTCTGCAGGAAAAGCACTTTGAGTTGTACGATGTCTATGATGCTTTTTCCTTCTAGTTAATTAATGCTTATAACTGATTATCTTATTTTTTCCTCTAAAAATAAAAAGTATCCCAAAGTTGTCTTTAATAATTAACATTATTACCATATAAAACTCATTTGAAACATACAAATACATATGAAGTTGTAAAAATTGATGGACCATTATACTTTTATGATATAGTCATTTGTTTTATTGAGATCCTGAAGTAGTTTTTCTGCTTCACAGATCTTACCATTGCTTTACTATTTATTGCTGTCTTGGCCTCTACCTGAATAGAAAGTGTTTTTTCTAATGCTTTTTCAGCCTTGGCTTTGTGAATGCTTTCCTTGTTTTTGTTGGTTTTTCCCTTCATTTTAATATGAATTTGATGATAAATATGCTTATCTATCTTCTCATATTCTCTGTATTTTCTAGTCTTAAACTTTAAATTATAATTATAATAAACAAAGAGTTCTTTTTTTTTTTTTGGGAAATTATTGTAAATGGCAAAAAATTGTTGAAAATATTTTAGAAAATATAACAAAATTTTAGATTTTATCAATGATGGACAATTATACCACTTCTACTGTCCATCAATGCACTGTCAGACTTTAAGTGTCTTTCCTCCTTCTAGTAAGTGTATGTTGAACTACAAACTCTCATATTTAGTTGAAAAAAAGGCCACCTTTTAAAGTGCTGAATTCCTAACAAAATATGCAAACAAATATTTACATTTATTGTAATTTTTGAAAATTATTATTTATATTCTAAACCATTCAAAAGTCAAAGAAATGATTAAAAAAATAAATATACATTAAAGTGGAAGGAAAGGAATACGTAAGTTAAAAATTTATTTGAGTTCTTAAACTTTATATCTTGTTTCCGAAATCTTAAAACTGTCTAATTTAGTCAGTGCTTGTGTTGTTAAGATTCCATAAAATTTGTAAGACAAGATAACTTATACTTGAATGTGTTGCTAAATAACATAATCACATAAAACATGTCAAAATTGGTTTAAAAAATCATAACAATAATATATATATATATATATATATATATATATATATATATATAATTACTGGAAAAATAATATAATTACTATACCAAATTATAAAATGAAAAATAAACAATTACTAAATCAATTTATAAAATGTATACACATGTTTCAATGTACCTATTTTGATAAATATTTACATGTTTTATGATATTTCTCAATCCCGAAGAACATATAAGTCTTAATGAGTTAATTCACGAGCCTTCGGTAGTATTTTTTCCATACTCATCTCCAACACAATATGACATGTTATGCAAGTACTATTTTTCATACAATTGCAAATTTGCTGTTAACCCAATAAATGCTCAAAATTTAAGCCAACTAGGTTCTTCAAAACTTGTTTATTCATCCAGCAAATTCACTAGTTCTTGCATTATCAATAAAAAAAAAGTAAAAGAAATTATTTTAAAATAGTCGAATAATAAATATATTATAAAAAAAATCCCCGAATAATAAATATATTATAAAAAAAATCCCCAAATAATAAATTTGACGAAGAATTCAAAATTTTAGCTGAATCAAATATAAATTAGAGATCTTCTGTAGATTTTTAAGAGTGATTTGGCAGTCGGTTGATGGACTAAACATACCAAAATAGGATTTTAACGGTTGCATTTTCTTTTACAAATGGTATGAAAGTAGAGATTTGGGCCGAATAAGTTGAGATGGGCCTGAAGACAGAAATTTCCCAAAGGACTAAGCTAAGGAGAGTGGAGATCTCTCTTCCGTGATCGGACTGAACGGCGCGGTTGGAGCCTTCAGCTTCTCACCGGCCAACGCAGCGCTTCAAACACCGGAATTAGGGTTTTCGACTACTCTTTCCTCCTTGACCTGGTTAGCTTTTCTAATTTTATAGTTTTTCAGATTCGAATTTTTGTTTTTTTTGTTTCTCCCTTTGATTTGGAAGCTTTTGTAGCAGCAATCAATGGAGGAAGGGAGAAGTAAATCTAGAAGAGACGATTTGGATGAACCGAAGAAGAGTCATCGTGACCGCGATAGGGAAAGGGATAAAGAGAGAAACGGAGATAGAGGCAGAGACAAGGAGAAGAGAGATCGGGAAAAGAGTTATGATTCTGAAGAGCTGCTGCAACACGAGAGGGAAAAGGAAAAACTTAGAAGGGATAAGGATAAAACACGGAATCGGGATGATGAAAGAGATAGAGGAAGGGACAGGAGGAAGGAGAGGGACAGGGCGAGGGAGAAAACCAGGGACAAGGAGAAGAGGGAAAGGGCAAGAGAGAAAGAAAGAGATAAGAGAGATAGAGATAGAGATAGAGACAGGGAGAGGAGAGAACGTGAGAGAGATAGGGAAAAGGAACGAGACAAAGATAGGAGGAAGCGGCGGGAAGTTGTTAGCGATTATAGTGATGAAGATTCTACTGACCATGGTAGGAAGCGGCGTAGGAGAGATGATGATGACCATAGAGCTCACGAAAGTAATAGCAGGATAAATAAGCAGAGAGATCACACTGACGAGAGTCCACGAGAAAAGAGCGAAGAAAATGCATTTGATAAGAATGAAACAAAACCAACTCGTGAAGAGGAGTTGGAAAATGAACAAAAGAGGTTGGATGAAGAAATGGAAAAACGAAGGCGAAGAGTTCAGGAGTGGCAGAAGTCACGAAGATTGAAAGAAGAAGCTGATGGAGATAAGCAGGGTGAACTGAATGCTGATGAACCAAAATCTGGCAAGACATGGACCCTTGAAGGTGAATCTGATGATGAGTATGAAAATGCCAGGCCCACTGAAACGGATATGGATATGGATGTGGATGAAAATTCTAAGCCTCTTGTAGATGGTGAACAGGTTGCAGTGAACTTCAACAATGGCAATGAAGCAGCTGCACCTCCACCGCAAGATAGCATTGGCGGTGATGCAGCTGATGATGAAATTGATCCTCTGGATGCTTTCATGAACTCCATGGTGTTGCCTGAAGTGGAGAAACTAAACAAAGTTGAGGTCCCCACGGTTAATGATGATAAATTTGAAGAGTTGAAGAGCAGAGATAAACCGAGCGATCAGAGTGGTGGTAAGGCTCAAAAAAGAATATCAAATAAATCAATGGGCAGGATAATTCCTGGTGAAGATTCCGACACAGACTATGGAGATCTTGAGAACGATGCAGATACTTTAGAAGATGAAGATGACGATGAATTCATGAAAAGGGTGAAGAAGACAAAGGTTGAGAAGCTCTCTATTGTTGACCATTCAAAGATGGACTATCAACCTTTCCGAAAAAACTTCTATATTGAAGTGAAGGAGATATCGAGGATGACTTCGGAAGAAGTTGCTGCTTATCGGAAGCAATTGGAATTGAAGATACATGGAAAAGATGTTCCAAAGCCTGTTAAAACCTGGCATCAAACTGGACTTACAAGTAAAATCTTAGAAACGATTAAAAAACTTAACTATGAGAAGCCAATGCCAATACAAGCTCAGGCATTGCCAATAGTCATGAGTGGTCGAGATTGCATTGGTATTGCCAAAACTGGATCTGGAAAAACGCTAGCATTTGTGCTTCCAATGCTGAGGCATATCAAGGATCAATCACCTGTTGTACCTGGTGATGGTCCTATTGGGCTTATAATGGCTCCTACCAGAGAGTTGGTCCAGCAGATTCACAGTGATATAAAGAAATTTTCAAAGGTAATGGGTCTAAGGTGTGTGCCTGTATATGGAGGTTCTGGTGTTGCACAACAAATTAGTGAGCTTAAGCGTGGAGCTGAAATAGTAGTTTGTACTCCAGGAAGGATGATTGATATACTCTGCACTAGTGCCGGGAAAATAACAAATCTGCGTAGAGTTACATATTTAGTTATGGATGAAGCTGATAGGATGTTTGACATGGGTTTTGAACCTCAGATTACTCGAATTGTGCAGAATATTCGACCAGACCGTCAAACTGTACTATTTTCTGCTACTTTTCCTCGTCAAGTTGAAATTTTGGCTCGTAAAGTGTTAAACAAACCTGTTGAAATACAGGTTGGTGGGAGGAGTGTTGTGAATAAGGACATAACACAGTTGGTTGAAGTGAGGCCCGAAAATGAGAGGTTTTTGAGACTGTTAGAACTATTGGGAGAATGGTATGAGAAAGGCAAGATTCTAATCTTTGTCCAGTCACAGGAGAAATGTGATGCCCTCTTTAGGGATCTCCTTAAGCATGGTTACCCTTGCCTCTCACTCCATGGAGCAAAGGATCAGACTGATCGTGAGTCTACCATATCAGATTTCAAAAGTAATGTGTGCAACTTGTTAATTGCAACTAGTATTGCTGCCAGGGGTTTAGATGTCAAGGAGCTGGAGCTAGTGATCAATTTTGATGTCCCAAACCACTATGAAGATTATGTGCATCGCGTTGGTCGCACAGGCCGAGCTGGTCGTAAAGGGTGTGCCATCACATTTATTGCTGAGGAAGATTCACGATATGCACCAGATCTGGTGAAAGCATTGGAACTCTCCGAGCAGGTTGTTCCTAATGACCTGAGAGCTCTTGCTGATAGTTTCATGGCAAAGGTGAATCAGGGACTAGAGCAGGCCCATGGAACTGGCTATGGTGGCAGTGGTTTCAAATTTAATGAGGAAGAAGATGAAGTGAGACGGGCAGCAAAGAAAGCGCAAGCTAAAGAATATGGTTTTGAGGAGGACAAATCAGATTCAGAAGATGAAGACGACGGTGTCCGGAAGGCAGGTGGTGATATCTCACAGCAGGCAGCTTTGGCCCAGATAGCTGCTATAGCAGCTGCCACTAAAGTCAGTGCAGTTTCAATCACAACTCCCAGCTCTGCTGCTCAGCTACTTCCAAATGGAGGATTACCTGTTTCTCTGCCCGGTGTTCTTGGGCTCACAATTCCAGGAACAATGCCAGTTATTCCTAGTGCAACATTGCCTGCAGTTACTAATGATGGGGCCGCTGCAAGGGCAGCACTAGCAGCTGCAATGAACTTGCAACACAACCTAGCCAAGATTCAAGCTAGTGCAATACCTGAACACTATGAAGCAGAATTGGAAATTAACGATTTCCCACAGAATGCTCGATGGAAGGTAACCCATAAGGAGACCTTAGGCCCGATTTCAGAGTGGACTGGAGCTGCTATTACTACTAGGGGACAGTTCTTTCCACCAGGCAAGATTGCTGGACCTGGAGAGCGCAAGCTTTACTTGTTCATCGAAGGTCCTACCGAACAATCTGTTAAAAGAGCTAAAGCTGAGTTAAAACGTGTCCTTGAGGACATTACAAACCAAACACTGTCACTACCCGGTGGATCACAACCAGGCAGATACTCGGTCGTTTAAGTGTGAGAACTTGATCTTTACTTTGACGGCATGGTTTACATGAATCCTTTTGTTGCTGGAAATTGCACGTTTCATGTGCTTTTCCTCCATTTCTTTGTTTCTATTTTCAAATTGAGAAACAAAAGATTCTATTAGTTGAGCCAGGAGCATAGTATTCTCAGGATTTCTAATTCTTCTTAGCTTTCTAATATCTTGTAGAATTTTTGGCCTAGATGTAAGATATCATTAATATATATATTATTTCAATGTTCTCTTCTTTTGATTTTTGTTCTGTTTTTCTTTTCCTATGGTGCGAGGGATGTTATATACCTAGATCACATGTTCAATATTGTCTCTCCGCTATTACCTTGCAATAGTGGCTATCAGATGGCAATTATGGTGCGCCACCCTGTGCGTTAGTGTTCCGGACATCCTTGCACTTGCTCAATTTGATCAATGCTCCAGTGGGGCGACTCTACGCTTGCTATTGCTACCATATTTTATCAATTAGTGTCTTTTACCCTTCTTTTGGGTTGATTTGAATTTTATTTTTCCTTTTTCCAGGTTTGATTTTGAATGCTGCAGTCAATTGTTTTTCTTCCGTGAGCCTCATGATGTTCTGATTTGCAGCTGGAATGTTGAAAGTTCTCAAGTTAGATGGTCATGGTTTGTTATATCTGATTATGAAATATACATATACTGTACTGTTGATCCCCCATACAGATATTGATTTCATTTATGAATATTTCATATATGAAATATTGATAGTATTCAGAATGTTGCCTTTTATCTAGTCCTTAGATTCTCAGACGTTTCTACCAATTTATATGCTTTCCAAGAATCACTAGCCTAATTGTGTTAGATGAACTTGCATATGTTATGGGATCCTATAATCTGTTGAAATTTATGTCCTTCCGTTTTATTTGATAACATTTTCTACCTTAAGAACGGTATGTGATTGTTTTGCATTATATGGAATACTGAGACAAGAAAGAATAATGGGTGAGCTTTGAGAACCTCATTTCTTCCTTTACTTTTATGCTGAACTGCCTAGAGAATGGTCAAATAAAAATGATTGATCGTTTCATGGTTAATTGAAATGATTGAGCGCAAATTTTGTCAACCACAGGCATCCGCCATTGCAGGGTTGTGAAATCTGGGAGAAGGTTATGCCATTACCAGACCAGAGCTCCCACCCAAGAAATTAAGAGGAGGGTGGTGAGGGGAGGTCTCCCGGAGGATATGAATCAGAAAAGTCCTTCCTTATCCCTCATTTAGAAGTTGGGGAGTCCTTTGGCTTCTTTAGAATATGTTTTGGTTGTTTCCAATTCCGTTATGAGATAATGGTTTGCCTTGTAGGCTTTTTATGCAGCGAAGTGAAGGTATTTTGTACTCTGATTCTCCTTCATGGAGGAAGCTTGCATTTGGAATGGATGTTATTCTTCATTCAATTGGGTAACGATATTGATCCGGTTTAATGCGTAAGACATTCCCTTGGATGGAACAACCAAGAAACCATTGTTGGACAATGTAGCTTCCATTTTCATATTCTAAAACCTGCCAACCAGCTATTGGCCAAATATCTGAAGATGAGGTTCTTAATAGGATGTTATTTCCTTTTCGTTGCAGATGACTGCTGATTAAAGCATCGATTTCTCATAATTGAATATCTGTAGGTACCAATTACTGTTCACTTCGATCACGGAAATTCAATGCAAGATCTGTTTGAAGATGTTGAATTGGTATGTTTGCTGGGGCTATTTAAATAAGTTTTCAGTTCTAACCATTTGATTTTGTATCAAGCATGAATTTTAAAAAGTTCGCTTAGTTTTTGTTGTTGAGTTGCTTTCCTTATTAGGGTTTAGTAATGGCAGATGGTTCACATCTTCCATTTAAGGAAAATATTGCCTACACAAAGTTCATTTCTTCCTTGGCTCAATCAAAGAACATGCTAGTGGAAGCCGAACTTGGAAGATTATCAGGAGCAGAAGATGACTTGACCGTCGAAGATTATGAAGCAAGGCTGACTGATGTTTCGGGGGTCACTTATGTTTCTGCTATATAGAAAAATAATACTTTTCTTTAACTTGGCATAGAGAAAATAATACTGGTGTCAAACAATTCAGGCTCAACAGTTCATTTAGGAGACTGGTATAGGTGCTCTAGCAGTGTGCATTGGTAATGTCCATGCAAAATATCTCGATCTGCTCAAGGTTTATTATATAAACATTTGTATTCAAGCCATTCTTAGTTTTAAAATGTGTCTTGTCTCCAATCTATTCTAATGTTACATTCAGAGATATAGATTACTTTGCTTGTTCGTGAACACTAACTGATTGGATGAATGGCTGAAAAATGATGATGTAATTAGTGTTAACTTTTGTTTGTGTTAAATGATGTTATATTTCACTCATAAGCGTGAGCTTTTGGTTCAGTTGGTGACTTAACATAGTAGCTCTTGTTTTCGATGTTATTTTCTCAATTAATGTTGTTTTCACTTGGTGAGTCTTCTAAATATTTCAGACTTACATGTGAGAGGGAGTGTTAGATGATATAATATAAAATTTATTTTCACCCATTAGAACTTAATCGTATATTATATGACTTTAAACTTGAATTAACTGATTTTGATAAGTTCTTAAAATACATCTTGCATGCTTCGACCTCAAAAAAAGAAGGCTTCTCGGTGCTACATGGAGCTTTAGGTTTGCTTGAGAATCTCGCAAAGGTATTAATTTGAATATCATCCGATTGCACTAACATGCTTGCATCGAGAATGTTGAGAATGAAGTGAGAAAGTTCAATGTAAACACCGAGGTTCGGAAAGCATACTTGGATTCATTAAATACCCCCAGCAAAAATTTGGTACATTTAACTTGTAGCTGATTATCATTTTTTTCCCTCTAAAAATGAAAGGTATCCCAAATTTGTTTTTGACAACAAAGATTACAACATAAAACTCATGTGAAACATACAATTACATATGAAGTTGAAAAAAGTTAATGGACCATTATACATATTTGATCTAACCATTTGTTTTATTGAGCTTCCTCTGTGGCTATGAGGAAGACAGACCCTGAATGTGGGAATTATGTCACAGCCACAGCCTTAATGGTATAGTAATCTTTCTGCTTCACAATCTTATTGTAGCTTTACTACTTATTGCTCTCTTGGCTTTCACCTGAATAGAAAGTGTTTTTCCTAATGCTTTTTCAGCCTTGACTTTGTGAATGCTTTCCATTAGAACACGCTTGTTTTTGTAGACGTTTCCCTTCACTCTAATATACATTTGATGATAAATATGCCTATCTATCTTCTCATAGTCTCTGTATTTTCGCAGTAATCTTCGGAGGACTCTCATTCTTCTCATCCATAGCAGCTTTGAAGGTAACCTTGCTTCCTTTGTTCCTCTTCGTTTTCCATTCCCTGAGTGTCGTCCTCTCGATTTTGCTTCGTGGCGTTGTCGAGATCGAGATTTTGAGTGGGTTGTTGTCAATCTTTTGATGATCAGGCCATCTTTTATGAGCTTTCTGATGCTCATTCCTGATAGTTACAATTGCTTTTTAGTAAAAATGTTTTTATTCTTTTAGAAACTATTTTGCTTCTTGAATTGTTAATATCAGGTACAAAATCCTTTTCTGAAACTCAAGAATTCGTAGCCCACTCTCATTTGAAATCTGTATCCGGTAGAATCAATTATTCCAAGGCTATGTTTTTATTTTATTTTTTATTATGAAAATTTTATATGCACGATTGATATGTAGGTAAGAAAACTTTTATGATAAATATTTCAAAACATGCATCTTGTTATTAAGCACTTCAACAAAAATCGCAATTTAAATTGTTTTCAGATTTTTCTAAAATCAATTTTATTCAACATCAAACATCAAAGTGATGACTGATCAAACCTGCCTTACTCTTTGTTTTCTTCACTGTTCTTTTTAAATGGTTATGTACACACAACTAAACTTCGTGACTCTTCAAGTTTAACACGAAGAGAAAAGAAAATCGAAGATGTAAAGTTGAAGTGCTTACTTGAATTGGCTAAGGAGATGGTGGCAGTCTCGTTGGGATCAAGCCATACTCGACGTTTGCCACAGTCGAGGCTGCTGGCGGCAAGCCGCTTTTGTAGGGTGAGAGACACCATTGTTGCTTCTGCTTGTGGTGGCTTCTTCTCTACACTGAATCTGTTCTTGTTGATGGGTGATTCCAATCTCAAGCTAATTGGCTTATTGCTTTCTATATGAAATCAAATTTGAAAGGTGTTATATAGAAAGTGAAATGGCAGTTGCTTGGTTTAGTGTTACTTGGGATGCAAGGATTATGCCTTCTTCGTTTCTTCCATATTCCCCTTTGTTTCTTTGACCATTCAAACAGGCTTGAAAATTTGTGTGTTTCCTTGGGGCCAAAGTAAAGTTGTCATTAATTTATTTTAGTGTTCTTTGTTACTAAAGTAAGGAAGAATGACCATCAAGAACTTAGTTCAATTGACATCCGTATGTACATAAGGTCTCGAGTTCAAATCTCTCTCATGTTTGTCCATGTTATTTTTTCAACGATTAACCACAAGAGTTCTTGTCTTTTGTCATGCATTATTTTGGAAAATGAAACTGTTGACTCATTTTGAAGGTCCAAAATGATAAATGTTCTACTTTTTAAAATTCATTGCCAATTGATCTCCTGCAACGCCATGCTTATGTGAAACTATCAATTTGTCCTTCCTTCAAAATCCTCTCTTGCACGAGAAATGGTTAATCTTACTCTCTCACTCCCTTTCTTTCTCTCATACAAATCGCTCTCTTTGTTTTGTTTATCTCGCTCTTCATTGTCTCGTTTCACTCTCCATTGTCTTATACTCCTCTATTTCATTGTCTCACTCTTCACTCCCTTGCTCTTAAAGAGACAAAAATAAAACAGGGGTAAGTTGGTAAAATTGTTTGAAAATAACGTAAACAAATGGTCAAATTTTCCAAAAACTTAGGTTTTAAAAAGATAAGGCATTTTTATTTGTGGGGCCTCCACGATAGGTCATCCATACAATTTAGTCCTTTATTTTATGTAATATATTTTGAAAATTTTATATTAAGAATCAAGTTGACAAAGTAAACGAGTATTCTATTCAACCCACTTTTTAAGTTCAAAGCATATTTAACACATTGAGTAATGTTCATAATTAGGAAACTATCTTTTTCCAAGCAATTAACCTACATTTTTTCCTTTCCATTTTTACTTTAACAATATAGACATTTTCTTAGAGAAAAATAACTATATGCATTCGGTTACGCTCATCTTTGTGCATTCTATCGTAGTCGATGAGGTATCAAGTAACTCACGACCATTTTCACTGCAAGCTGCCTCCTCTCACTTCAAATGGCGACGACTTCTTCTTCTTCCTCACGATTTATAGGGATTTCAAATGAATCCATAATTTATTAATGAAAAAAATTGATTTTGAAAGTCGAAGAAAAAACACTTTCCTAATTAGGATTATCAACTTTCATTGGACTTCATACGTTTCGTAATTAAATTATTAATTTCATCTTATTAAATAGCTAAAAACCTATATATTTGCAAATTTCTAACTTTACAATTTTTTTTCCTATCCAAACATAGAATTTTAAATATATTATTTCAAACTTTTCTCATTCTAGACGACGTAGATAGTTTTAAATCATTTCTTAAACTTCCTTAAATCATGTCTAACTTTGATTCAAAATTTCGTTAAAATCTCTTTGAATCTTTGATTTGTTTTAGTAACTCCACCATCTCTAAATGAAAATGGATAATCGAGATCGTGATATTTTGATATATTTTATAAATATTTAGTTCTATATTTAAAAATAGCTCCAAATCAGACAAATATCAATCTCGTAAATATTTTTGTTTATTTATTTATTTTGACAATTTCACTTTATAAAATAGAAATGAACGAAATTTGGCGTTAAACTAGCAGATTATGACGTCATCGTCTCAGCTGAAAGTCTAACTGCTCGACGTTTCTTCTAATATTTTATTATTACTTTTACGTTTCAAACATATCTCTATATTTATTTAATTCTTTTTTCTCTCTTTTCTCCATCAAAGGTATTCCAATGGCGGATCAGACTCAGAATCCCGAGCTTTTCGAACTCAACAATGGGACCATGCAGGTTCTCATTTCCAATCTTGGTTGCACTATCACTTCTCTCTCTGTTCCAGACAAAGATGGTAACAAACATTTTGTTTTTTGCATTTCTCTGTTTTGTTTTTTTAGTGTTTTCTCTCGTAATGTTGTTGATCGTGGTCTTTATGCAACTTTGTAGGAAAATTGGCTGATGTTGTCCTTGGATTTGATTCTCTCGATCCGTATTTGGTAAGATTTTGTGGTTTTTTATTGTGATTTATTTGATTTCGGTCGTTCATTATCCGCGATTCAAATGGTTCTGGATATCTCGGAATTGACGGAATTGCATTTTCTTTCTCAAAATTGCGATTGAATTTTGTTGTGTTTTTGGATTTCATTATGAACAGAAAGGTCTTGCGCCTTATTTTGGCTGCATTGTTGGTCGAGTCGCTAATAGAATCAAAGATGGGAAGTTCACACTCGATGGGGAACAATACTCTTTGCCTATTAATAAACCTCCAAACAGTCTCCATGGTAAGGAATTGGAAATATTCATTGGTTTTGCGATGGATCTTGTATGTTGCAATACTTAGAGGTTTTTAATTGCACAAAATTCTAATTTTACTCAAATTATAACCTGAATCTGCTGTGAATTCCTTCTTTGACCTGAAATCTCACAACATGCATCGAGTTTATGGTTTCTCGCTTGTTATTTCCCCAAATCTACCATGGTGGGAATTTTGGTGGTTGATCATGTTCATTTTTGTCTATAAGGACATGCAAAGTTTTATAAAGTTCTGCTAATTGAAGTGTGTTCGTTAAATATGTTACAGTTCGAGGTGCTGAGTATATGGAAGAAGCTTTTAATTTTGACCTCTTTTGCTTCTCCCTCACTGTATTATGTGCCATCTTTAGGAGTAGTCTGAAGCACTCTCTCTAATTCTTTCAGGTGGGCATGAAGGATTTGACAAGAAAGTATGGCAAGTGAGTGAATACAAAAAGGGGGACAATCCGTCCATCACCTTTAAGTATCTTAGTGCTGATGGAGAGGAAGGTAATCTAATAATCATCTTCCTTCATTTTGTTTCATCCAAATGATTTAGGCCTTGTTTGTTGTTAGTAACCATTAGGTTTTTGGCTTTTAGTTTTTTAAAATTAAGTCTATAAACAGTTATTTCACCTCTTAATTTCTTTCTTTTTTAACTACTTTTTACCATAGTTTTCAAAAACCAAGCCAAATTTTGTGTACTAGGAAGGATGCAAATTATTGTAAGAAATTAAAAGAAACGAAGCTTAATTATTAAAAACCACAAATAAAAAATGAAATGGTTACCAAACATGACCTTAGTTTCGAAGATTAACACTTTTTATCCGGCAACAGGTTACCCAGGAGCTGTCTCTGTTACTGCAACATACACACTGACTTCAAGCACAACAATGAGACTTGACATGGAGGCAATTCCTGAAAACAAGCCCACTATAATCAACTTGGCTCAACACACCTACTGGAACTTAGGTGGGCACAACTCAGGAGATGTTCTCAACCATTCCATCCAACTTTGGGCAAACCATGTTACTCCAGTTGACGAAAACACCGTCCCAACTGGAGAAATCATGCCCGTCAAAGGCACCCCTTTCGATTTCACTTCTGAGAAGAAGATAGGGACCTCTATTCATGAGGTTGGCATGGGATACGACCACAATTATGTTCTTGACTGTGGAGACGAAAAATCAGGTCTGAAGCATGTCGCCAAAGTGAAGGAACCATCAAGCGGTCGGGTCCTGAACTTGTGGGCCAATACCCCAGGAGTGCAGTTTTACACAGGCAACTATGTGAATGGTGTTGTTGGCAAAGGAGGGGCTGTTTATGGAAAGCATGCAGGTCTTTGTTTGGAGACACAAGGATTTCCCAACGCAGTGAACCAACCCAACTTCCCATCTGTTGTCGTTAAACCAGGTGAGAAGTATCAGCACACTATGCTATTTGAGTTTTCAGTTGAATAAAGTGCTTGAGATTATAAGAATAATTGTGACGATAAGGTTCATTTCCAGTTTATGTTGCAAAAAATAGTTTTGTTTTGAGTATTTCCTCAATGCCTTTACTTTGTTTTTTCACTTGATTCTCGTTTTATGTGGAAGTTTTAGTAGATGAGTTGGTTTGAAGCATCATATTCTTTTAGGATTACTGAATGGTATAAGATCCCACTGCCCCTTGCCTTTAGGGTTTAGCTAGAGATATCTCCTTTAGGAATATTTTTGACCTTATTGAAACTATTGGACAACTAAGTTTAGAGCTTAAACTTACCTTGTTCATATACTACCTATCACTCAAGGTAATCTTTGGTTCATGAGATTCTTGGATGCTTATTCCAAGACATCTTTGGATAGTTATGTAAATCTTGAACATGCAAATGCCAAGTCCAAAAAATATTGGACATAGTTGCCCAACTTAACCAACGGGAACATGTTTGAAAGTAATTTTGAGAGAGTTAAAATCACTAAAAAACACGGTTCTATCATTTAAAACAATTTATTCACTAATAAAGGAAGAAGCTAATTTTGACTTCTAAATTCATAAGAACTTCATTCGATAACTATTTGGCTTTTTATTATTAGATTTCGATTTTTTTTTTTAAATAAAGCTTATAAATATCATTTGTAATTTAAACATCACAAAAATTGATTTTAACCATTTTGTAATTTTCAAATTTTCCCAAATCAAATTATGTCCTCTCCAATAACATTTATACACATATGGGTATGTCAATACTCATTCACAAAATAAAAATCCCTAGGAATTGTATAGAGACAGAATTAAAATATTAGAGCACGTTTTGATAATATTCTTGTTCTTTGTTTTTTTTATTCATGTTTCTTAACATATTTGTTTGATAACTGTTCTCATTTTTTGTTCAATTTTACCATTTTTACAAATAATAAATATGAGCTTTTGGTGTATTAGCATTGGGCACGGTAATAAATGTAATAAATATCCTCTAGAGTCATGTTTTTGTATTTAAGTTATATATTATTTTAATTTTTAATAATGTTTCCACAAATATTTTTATATTTTATATATTTACAAAATAATTGTGATACGTTAGAATTTATTTTAGTTTTGAATTTTAAAATTATCTAATATTTAGATTTATATCTTATTTTAATTTTCATTACGTATATTATTTTATATTTAACTTTTTTAGTATTCTTAAATAAGTGTGTTCATACATTATTTTAATTATAAGATTTTTAGTATATTATCTGAAATTTGTGAACTTTTTACAAAAGTAAACGAATAAAATTTTATAATATATAAATATTTCTACTAAAACATTCATTTAACTTCATTTTAATACTTTACAAGCATGATATTTACATAATTATATAACTAAATTAAATCCGACTCAACATCATTTAAGACAAAGGATATGATACACCTTTATTGTTATATTTTAGTGGTTATCAAGGTTTTCTATTTTTTTGTATGTTTAATGTGCAACACACACATATATATATATTGCAAAAAAAGGAAAACAAGAAACAATTATCAAAATTTATATTTCTTTTTCTTTTTTTGAAGAACCAGGAAACATGAATAGTTATAAACATGTCATGTTTCTTGTTCTCAAAATTAAAGAAATAAGAAACAGAAAACGAGAACATTATCAATGCCAAAACCCAAAATAATACCATAAATCAGTACAATTAATGGAAAAATAACCCAATCGCCAAACATCCCAGAATTTAATCAAAAGCTCTTTTGGCATTGGACGTCATCTTTCCCCGGGGTGACTTCCATAGTTGCTCCTCGTACTCGGCACTTATTTCTTGTTTAGGACGCTCAACATTGCACTTGCGGCAGCTCATGTTCCCTTTGTAATTCAAAAAATCACACCTGTGGAAGCCAAATGTTTTATTAGTACTTCTGTAGATTGATTAAACTACCCATTGAAACATATGAGTGCAAGAGAGACCGACGTGAGTATAGCTCAGCACAATTAACATGTACTTTTCTTTTCTTAAAGTCGGAGGTACAAATCCTCATTGTCGTTTAACAGAAAAGGGTGCAAGAGAGTGTAAACTTACGAGGGGCATTCCCATTCTCCTGGATTCATTTCCCTCTTCGGACGAAGTTCTCGGCAACGCAGACATTTCTTGTTACTGGCAAAGTTCATGAATGTACATCTGTAGGGTAAATGCAACCAGCAGAGAGCAGCATCGTTAAATAGAAAACAAATTTTATAGAATACAAGAACAGATGAACGTGAAAGTTGCACAATTAGAAAACAGATGCAAACACTCCGGTCCAACAGAGAAATCACATTTAAAAAAAAAAAACATTGTCATATTTAGATTTAATAAAACAACTTGGGATATTTTTTACATAGTTCTGCTTATTGTCAAATTCCTCTTGTTACACAGATTACTTTTTACACTAGAACAGTCAATGTCAATTCACTTGACCAAACAAACCTCCCCAAAAAAATCTACCTTCAACCAATTCATCAGTTTTCCAGTCGGTTCGTAGAAAAGGAAAGAACTCGTTTTTCTGAAATAAAAATCAGAGAGGTAAGATGGTATTGGCATCCATTTTACCTCTGACCCACTTTTTCTCAAGAGGCTAGGGTACTAAATTAGTGTCAGATCCAACATCTCCACATCAAATAACTATTATACTATTGAGCAATCAGACCCAGCAGACAAACGTTAAATAAAAAGTCTATTTTTTGTGAGTGCACGTAACTGCAGACCCCTACTGTAATAGAAAACTATATTATTATTGATGAAGTGGCATAAGGATAAGTAATGAACTTACTGCGAGCAGACCCAATCTCCCTTCTTCATTTCAACTTCTTCAACATTAAACTTCTTCGGCCCCTCTGTTTTGCACTTGAAGCAGCGAATATTTCTTGAGAAGTTCATAAAATTGCATCTATTACATAACAAATGGAATATGTAAGAGTTTAATCAGGGATGTATCTGATGGTTTAAAAGAAGCATTGACAAATCAAGATAAACTGCCAAATTTCAGAAAGATGAGCTAAAGTCCTCTTATATTACTTATCATCATTACATCATATTAGAGCACCAGCATCTATACTTATAACTCTTGCAACAGTAGTTTTAGGCAAAGGAAATCATTGTTCAATCAAACAATATTTCTATTAGCACAAAACATGACACGCCAATGAGGGATCATTTGTACAATAATATTTTATATTTATTGCTTGAACTTGTAAGAATACTATTAAGTTCATCAACAAGGTCAGTAGAGATACGAATATTAAAAAGCCAAAATTGTTTGTTAGTCTGACCAAGCATGAAGATGTACTTACTCTGGACAAATCCAGTCTCCACTCTTCATTTCAATATCATTTTCCCGTACTCTTTTAGGACCATCTTCGTTACATTTGAAACATCTTCTGTTTCTCGCAAAATTCAAAAAATTGCATCTGCAAAATGGAAATTTTAAATTAAAATATCAAGAGGATCTTGGGTCTCGTCCATATCTCATCAACACAAAGATATCAAGCTTACTGGTATGATGAAACATTCCAGAAAAATATCCATGTTTTTCTCGACACAAGCTTGTTACAACTTCTTTTTTCGCATGTCAACCTTCTTAATAATCATTTACATTCTTGTGACAAGGTTATGTAACTTTTTGTATTTCCTACAAAGAATTCTGAAGTGGAAAGAACAATGTAGACACTACAAAATAAACAGTATGCAAATTGATCTCTGACTCTGGCCCAAAAAACACAACCCTGCTTCCACCCACACCCACTAATTGGTCATTCGTTTACTTTGTTTTATGCTGTGTATTAGGGGAGGCTTACTTTTCACTAGTTCAAAATTAATCATCTACATCCCTTTGTTTAATTTTTAGGACAGAAATAAATGGTAAAAAAATAAAATATTGAAGAAACTGGTTAAGTTAAAGTAGCTTTGAACCTGCTTTCTAGCTCCTAATTCAAAGCACAGCCCCAAACAACAGTACCACGGTAGCTTTGTTTTTCGTATCAAAGGAAACAAAGAAATTCAAGCTAATAGAAAAGTAGTTCAAAGAAGGAATGAAGATACATTTCAGATATAACTTACTTTGTACACATCCAATCTCCTCTCTTCATCTCGACATCTTGAGTTGAGGCATCATTTCTAAATTTTGATGGTTTTTCTTTTCTTTGGGGAGATCTTGTATCCTCCTTCACCGCAGCTGCATCAAGGGGTTTTTCACTCAGTTTCAATAGCTCAGAAAGCAATTTCCTCACAGAGACTTCGACATGCTCGCGACCCAAAAATTTATCCCCTCCAGACAAAACAAGTGGGTCCAATGCATAGGCCAACAATAATCGAGCTATATCCACAGTTCTTGCAGTTGCTTCTGTTTCCTTTAAAATAACATAAGCTCTATCACAGGAGCCTCGTAGGTTGCAAGTACTACAAACCTGTACGGAGTAGATATATTGAAATGAGAATCAAACCTTATGACCTATGCTTGAATAGACTCAACCAAGGCCATGATACAAGGAAATCCAGCTTGTGAAAAAAACAATTACGATATTTAAGTGAGACTACATACGTCCCCTTCATCTAGTTGCACATAAGCCCTCAACCTTTTAGCTGAATTAACAACTTTACGGAGGAGACTGGGGCATCCATCCTTCACAATCGTATTAATATCATCCGTGGAGAATGACCTGCACAAAGAAAAATTAATAGATTCTAATCAAGCCCTGAGAAACGTAAGACAACGGCTGTAACCCATATCATGCTAAGAAATGCAAGTGAACGAAGACGCTACCACAGTTTCCTCCCAAGAACAATAAGGGTAGTCTAAACAGGTATGATGATCCAGAATCTTAAACTACAATGGCCATGAAAATCATTCAATTCAATCCAAGTTCAAGAGAGATAGAGAGTACTTCAGGGGTATGAACTATACATTCCCATAAGATGCAACCGTCGCCATATCGATATGCAGTCCAATTTCTAGTCGACGATTCTAAAAAACTCAACTATAAACACAAAACTCACTTGAAAATATCATAGCGGTCGCGCGCAAAGCTCACACAAGCATCCTTCAACATGCTCCTGTCGCGGTAATCAATCACGGCTGGCGTAGCTGCATCACTGCCGGTCCCATCTTCAGTTGCATCTTCTGAAGGAGGTTCGATCAAGTAACCTTTGGTTCTCAGGACGTCGACGAAGGAAACCCATTCAGGCCATGGGTGGTGGGTGAGGGTAGAGTGTGGTTGGGCAGCATCAGCGCTGCCGCTGCCGGCGGAATCAAGTACGGTAGAAGAACTGCATTTGATGAAAGATACGAGCTTTGACGGGAGTCTTCTGGGGAAAAGGAATGGCGATAGAGCTCCGGATGTAGTTCGGGATATTGCAGTGCCGATGTGTATGAACTTTGGAGCTGCCATGATTGTGGATTTGGTGAATTTCACAAGGAAAGGAAAAGGGTTTTTGCCATTCGGTGTGTATGCAAATGGGTTTTAGGACGATGAAAGAGACGAGCAAATGGTCCATTGTTTATTATTATTTCGGAAAAAATGTCACACTTTAGGCTAAGTCCATAAGTAAAAAGTGGTTTTATTGGTAGATCATTTGTAATGAGTTTCAATCGTGTTTTACCTTACATTGATTGATTCAATTAATTGGGAATTATATGTGTGATATTTTTAGAATTATCTAGTTTGTTTAATAATTTTTTTTATTGTAATAGTATCAGTAATAGTAATGATCATATCACATATAATTTTCAGGTTAAGCACCTCCTGTTACTCAATCAGATATGTGTTTTGATTACATATTTGGAAGTTGAGTCCATATCTCACTACGAATATGAACATTTGGTACATAGCTACAAACGTAATCAAATGGGGCCAAGTTTTCATATTACATTTGATTGATTAAGGGTAAACATGACCTAAATTATATTATACACAGTACTATTATAAATTTTGAGGCATTGCTTTAACTTTTAGAAAAATATTTAATGAGATCATGATTCGTTAAGCTTTAACTCTACAGTGATTAACATACTATTATTCTATGAAAGTTGAAAGTTTAAATTCTCTGTCTCTGTAGTTACTGTGGTAAAAAAATTGCATGAGTTTATGAACAATATTGAAGTGTAAAAAACAATTAAGATACCTACATGACTTTATATGTAATGTTGTTAGTGTGGATTTTTTTGCACCTTATGAATACTTTTGCAAATAATGTCAATGGTATATTTTGAATTTAAATGGAGATAGTAATGAAATCTAATTGCTATGTTGTTCTTAATTATGTTGAGTTCATCACAAATGAAATCACTATTTGATGTCATATATTTAGGTTGATAGTATAAAATTGATGATTTTAAATCAGATACTTGGAATGAGGAGATGAATTTATATTTGTGCATCCGATTTTCATAACTCGCATCAAATAAATAATTAAAATATTTCGTAAAATAAACAATTTTTTTTGTTACATGAAAAAATTTGATCGGATAATTTGGTAAAATATACGAACTACAAAGCTAGACGATGTTCAAGATTCACCTAATATTTTTCTCACCTTGAATATTCTGATCATAAAAAGAAACAACAATAATATCGGTGGAGAAATTGTCATAAATAACACAGTTGCGTTTTCGTTTCACAAAACTAGCATCTTTCCTGAAAAATCGAAACAATAGTTATCAGTTCATCTCGACGAGATCAACCACCGAGGTTGCAATAAAAAATATTAAAAAATTTCAACTTATTGATTGTTTTTTTACCCTTTACCAATCAACTTAATTGTATAGATGATCCATTTTAAAACTCCATAACGACAGATGACCCAATTTATTATTGTTTTTTTAATGTAAAACCAATTTATTATTGTTTTTTTTAATGTAAAATGGTTTTGTTGATGTCATGATTGCGTTAGGTTACAGTAGTGCCTTTTTTCTTTGAACTTATCTGCTCCCTCGCACGTCTTTCTCCCCAGTTTTTTTTTTCCGGCACGATGAGTCCACGCTAGCAACTCTTCAATGCAACCACATTCGATAAAGAGAGAAAGATGAAGAGTGAGAGTGCGCGTGAGAGAATGACAAGGTGGGAGATAACGTGAGTGTGAGAATGAGAGAAAGTGAGAGATCGGGACTGAAGTTCAAGAACAAGAAGAAGTGAGAGAGTGACACCATGAGTGATTTTGAAAGAGCGAGACTAGCAAAACGAACGACAGTGAGGCGTGGGCAAGAGCGACACTAAACTACAAGTAGTTCGCACGAGAGCAACACCAAATTTGAACAAGATAAGTGAGAGCGAGACTGCTTTTCCACGTGCCCTAATCTATTTTGGTAATTTTAATTCGTACCTAGACAAAAGTGTCATTCATCGTTTTTTTTTTTTTTTTTAAAGTGGCCGTTCTCCAACAATCCGATTGGCACTGGCGACAAGAACCCCACGTAAACCCCTAAACCGCAAAACCTTTCTCAAATCTTCCTCTTCTTCTTTCTTCTTCCTCAAAGATCTCAATTCCACATTATGAGGAGATCTTCCTCCATAGTTTCATCCTTCCTCTCCCGCTCAATCTCCACCTCTCATGGCTCTTCCGCCATCTCCAGTCACCGGCTTCTCCAAGCCGCCCTCTTCAGTTCCACCTCCCACACCCACCGCCGCTGGTTCTCCTCTCTCCTCGATTCCGTTTCCGGTGGCTCTACCCGAGCTGTATCCCTTGGCGTGGTTGGAGCTGCTGCTTCTCTAGCCGCTGCTGTTTCCATGTCCCAGGAGGTTTATGCCAAGGAGCCCCTGCGCCAAGAGTTGATTCCTAAGGAGGTTGTGCTCTATCAATACGAAGCATGTCCGTTTTGTAATAAAGTTAAAGGTGAAGTTCTTAATTTTGTTGTTCTTGTTGATGTAAACCTTTTTTATTGATTTTGTTGTGAGGGATCTTGGGGAAGGAATTCGCCTTTTATTCATATCATGCAGCTTGGTAAATTTTGTGTGTTTTCTTCTGCTGAGGTGGGGGTAAAGTTTGTGGAATCGATTAAGGGTCTTATGGAAAGCAGAAATTATAACGAGCACTAACCAATTTTTAGTGTTCTCAACTTATGAGCGTGAGCTTTCGGAACTAGATTTAGTAACTGTGTTATTTCTTCAAAACCTTCCCTGCACACTGAATATGATATAAGAGCATTCCTGTTACCCGATTGCTTATTTCTCTACTTCAGATTGACCCATCAGCCTTTCTTTTTCGTTTTGGCTTCAATATGAATAAATTTTAGGATTACACGTGGGAATGGCTTAGGAGAGATAAATAAGAATTGTCTATGAAAACTGTGGTAAGTGTATGTGTCTGCAGCATGCTGAACTTCTTCAGGCAACATTTGGGTTGAAGTGTTTTATTGGATCTGAATCCAATGAAGTCTTGTAAACTTTTAATCTACTTATTTTCATAATCTTGATGAGACTGTAAAAGTAAAGCAAATTGTATGTGGTTTCCACTATATTTAGATTTAGCCTTTTTACCAAAAACTGCAATTCACTATGGCCATAGTTGTGCTTTCTAAATTCCTTATGTGGTTTCACTCTCTTGTGCACTTAATGACAATGTTTCACTTCCAATCTCAGCGTTTCTTGACTACTACGATATTCCGTACAAAGTTGTCGAGGTCAATCCACTTAGTAAGAAGGAAATTAAATGGTCGGATTATAAGAAGGTGCCTATACTGGTCGTTGATGGTGAACAGTTGGTTGACTCGTCAGGTACTATATCATTATTCTGAAGTGTTTTTTTGAATAGTTGTAATAGAAAATCCCGGTTTTGTCTTAGTAAATTATTTTACTAGCATATTTAATTTTCATGTTATGCATATACTAACTTCTGGCAATGGGATTACTCCAGCCATTATCGATCAGTTGAGCCACAAGTTTTTGTCAGATAAGAATGTTTCTTCCGTCTCCGAAGATGATGAAGAGACAAAGTGGCGCAGGTAGTCTTTTACTCAGTGAATCTCTTTTCCCAAATTTCTGTTCATCAAATACTTTGAATAGAGGCTACTATAACTTTTTCACGCAATTGAATTCTACACATGATAAAAGAGGGAAAAGGGAATGGGGGATTGATAATTCTTCATCAGGTCCAGCCACTTATGTCATTATGATCATAGCTTGATTATAGATGCACCAGGTGTGAAATAGTTTTATACCATCTGTAGTGCTAAGATTTTGAAAATTTGTGATAAAAGAGCAGAGGCTACGTATGTTCTGCACCTTGTTGTACTATTAACACAGTTCAATCTCGAAGCTTAAACCAGATGCATGTTTTTGTTCCTTGATCCATACTGCATACTTTTTAGTACCATGCAAGTCCATTTTTGATAATATATTTCTTGAGTTCAACAATTGCGGGATTGAACTATTACCTTTGGGATGATACTTGATGCCCTGGGCTATGTTAGTATGGGCTCTTTCTAGCACGTTTATTTTATTTTTAGTGACAATTGTATTATGGGCATTAATTTTGTAAAACCTTTGGTGATGCTTTTCATTTGTTTAACTTTCTGTACTTCATGGTTGTTGGTGCAGATGGGTCGATAATCACTTGGTACATGTCTTATCACCAAACATATATCGAAATACTTCTGAAGCCCTTGAATCATTTGACTACATTACTAGTAATGGTATGACCCAATCATGGATTTTTTATCTTAACAAACATATTTTTATGTGGATCGAGGATTTTAAATTAGCATTTTATTCAAATCCACTTCCGTTTGGACTTCAATCTACACTGTAACTTGTTTCTGATTGTGTTGGAGATTAACTTCTTGGTTTGAGAATTCAATTAAGATTTGATTTTGATTCTCATTTTACATTATTTTGATTTAGGCCCTAATTAATATCTACTTAGGCTATTGATTTTATTAGGTTTTGGATCGACGGTCCGAGACTGAAAGGAAATTTAGTACCTATTGAGTTTCTTAAGCTGTTATTTCATTGATCCACTTCTCCTGTGAATCTTATTATTAGGTAATTTTGGCTTTACTGAAAAGATTACTGTAAAGTATGCTGGAGCCGCCGCTATGTACTTCGTGTCAAAGAAACTAAAGAAGAAATATAATATTACCGATGAGCGTGCAGCATTGTATGAAGCAGCAGAAATGTGGGTAGATGCTTTGGCTGGACGGGACTTCCTAGGTATGTACTTTGATTCTATTTTCTAAGAAACTAGGAGCCAGAAGGCGTATTCAACAAAAAAGATAAACGACACAACTAGGGGAGGGAAGGGAGAACCCCCTCCCAGGGGAAGCTACTTCCAGAAAAACAAAAAGGAGAGACTTTTCCAAACTGTGGAGTAATACCATAAGAGGATAATTAAGCTAGAAAAAAATAATAGGCGATATCTTCAAATATTCTATGATTTCTTTTCATGCCAACAACTCCACAGAAGTGTCTTTTGTAACACATACAGTAGGTTGTAGTCTTACAGACGTTTTTTATTTTTATTTTTTTAAATTTCATGATTTTTCCCACTTTTTTCACGATATGAATTGTTAGACCCAACTTGAAAAAGGAGAACCTTTTACTTTGGTGCTAATGCAGTTTTAAACTCCACCTTTCCAACATTTCCAAAAAAAAAAAAAAAAAAAAGACTAACCGTGTTTCCTCACAGCATTGTTTGATTGCTCCAGGCCGCAACATCTTCGTCTTGTTGTTAAAACTTTAATGCATTTTAAGAAGAAGGAAAGAAAGAAAGAAAATAAGAACCACCCCTTGTTTGCCTGGTCAGTTTTGTATAAAAAATGGGAAACAAGTTGTTCTGAAACTCGCCTCTTTTAAAAAGAAGAAAAAGGAAAAAGAAAGTTTGAGACAAATGTTCAAGGCTTTAAACTGTTGTTTCCCTTTTAATAGCAACACTTTCAAGATATGTCTAATTCCACAACCTTTGTATAAATTATGAACAGTTCCATCATTTATTTTCTTCCATGACATGAAGTTCAATGGTTCTTGTTTTGCATTTTTAGGAGGCTCAAAACCTAATCTAGCTGATCTTGCGGTGTTCGGGGTGTTAAGACCCATCCGTTACTTGAGGTCTGGTAAAGACATGGTGGAGCACACACGGATCGGCGAATGGTACACCAGGATGGAGAGCGCTGTTGGAGACCCCTCCAGGATCAGATCCTAATCTCATTTTCTGGGCGTTAGTTACCCTGGAAAAATCACTTTTTGCTCACTGATTTATCACTCCGTGTGGGTACACGAGATCTATATGTTCAAATTTTGATATCCCAATTGATTTTTTTAGAAACTACCATCGTTATTATTACCATGAGAAATGGTGTCAGCAATATCAAAAGTAATAAATGGTATACGTTTTCATTTTTTTTTTGCTTTGCTTTACTGTTTAAAATGAGAAGTGCTTGTTGGACAGAATAGCAAAAGATTGCAGATACCACTCGGAGAGGAGCCAGCAATGGAAGTACAGAACTCAATATACTACGGAAAGTGGATTTTCCCACTCGGAAGGCAATTGGCAATTGAAACTCACTAATCATACCAGACCTTGTCGTTTATTCCTCTCTTTTATTTGTACTGCTTGATGTGGATGGATATAAGTTTAGGATTATAATTTGTTGAAAATATTTTGTAAGGATGTGATATAGTCTCATGTTCTTTGTTCAATAATCTGTTTGGAACTTTGGATGATTTACATAAAAGAAATGAAAGGAGAATTGTTCTGATTATAATTATGATTAGATTTTAAATTATGGTCTTTTTTAGTTATCGTATACAAATGTGATGTGATTTTTTAGTGAATCAATTTAGATTTTCGAAAATCTTAAGAATATATGTGTATCCATTTGTTATCGTCAATTTCAATAATTTGACATTAGAAGAAGTTTACCCAACGTATTGATTTCTAATGCAATTGCAATAAAGAGTTTAAGTTTGAGAGTGTAACTTTTTTTTAGGTAGGGTGTAAATTGATATTGGTGAAAGTTTATACTTTCAATTGATTCAATTATTTGTTCATGCTTTAAATTAATATAACTTCAAAGATTCGGGGTTTAATTTGATATTGCAAGAAAGTACCATTGGTTTTGGACATGAGTAAGCATGATAGATCGAAAAATCGAGTCGTTGGGGTGTGCAGTCGGCGTCAGTTTGGAAAAAATCCAATTCGATCCATCAATGCTTACCGTAGTTTTGGGGTCTCCAACTCATGGTTAGTACACACTTATTGGGTAGGAAATTAAATTGAATAATAATGTATGCTTGAAGTTAATATGTTGAAGTTTGAAGTTGTATTGGGATAGATATGATGAAGTTCCTCCATAAAGAGGAATATCAAATTCCTCGTAAAAAATGATAAAAATATAAAGTTACTCGATAAAACTTTGATAGTATTTTCTAAGAAGTTAATTTTTTTTTTTTGTACGGTTATACCAAGAAGTTGGTGGATCCAACGACCCTAGATTAATACTCAATCAATTTCATTCCAAAATAAGTCCTTCCATAATCTAGTTTAATATTCTTTTTTTTTTTTTTGCCACATAGAATCTTAATAAACCCTAACTACCTGTCTACCCATTTATGAAATTGAGACTTTTCATAATTGCTAAAATTTATATTGAAAAATATATAAAATATCAAATCTATGGTTCAACCCCCCAAAACCCAAAATTGACATTAGAGAAATTGGTTGAGGAACCCAAAAGCCTCAATCCACCATATCCCTCATTTCTTTGTCAATATCTCTCAAGCCGGTTTCTCTAATCGTTATCTTCTTCTCTTTGTCTCCGCCTAAAACCCTTTTGCTGAATCGCAACTAAGCTTCTAGGGTTTCTAATACCCTCTCATGGCTTCCAATTCTGCTAATCTATGGGTACTCTTGGGATTGGGTTTGGCTGGAATCCTTCTTATGACCAAAAAACTCAAGAAAGCGATTAGAGAGGACTTTGGAGCGTTTATCGAGAAATTTCAGCTACTTCCTCCTCCTCAACCTGCCCCTCCCAAAGCTCCTCATCCTCTTACCGGTCTCACCTTCGCCGTTTCCGACGTGTAGGCTTCACAGTATTTCATTTCCATTTTATGATTGTTGTTTATTGTGTTTTTCGCCCTTGGTAGTGATGTTGTTGTTTTTCCTGGGTTTTCTTTCTTACACATGTTTGTGAGCGAGTTGGGGGGTTTTAAACTAGTTGAAGGAAAAAGTTTTTTGTTTTATTTACTGGGAAAGTTTGGTGTTTTTGGTTACTTTTTGATCAGTTAAGTGCTTTGCATTTCAATTTATGGAGTGTGGACTTCCTCCATTTGCTCTTCGTGTTTGGATGTTGGTTTTGGAATGAAGAATGTGTGGGGAATCTATGTAAAAACTAACGTTTTTTGAAATTATGATACTTTTTGTTTCGTCGAGGATAACTGTTGGAATCCGTATGATTAACTTGTTATCTTAATTGCTGCGAGAATCCAATAAAAGTTTTTTGAAGACTGGAGTAACCTGCCTTTTTGGTTTGGGAGTAAGGAATGGATGACTGTCAAGCCACCTTTTTAACTTTAGCGATTAAGGAATTTTTGGTTAGAGAAAAATTGTTGAAAATTTTAATGTTTGGAGGCCACGGGAGGAGTGTCGAGATTTGACTCATTTCAATTAATCTATTTGAGTTTCTATGTCCAAACCTTTTTTGTTTGTAATTATTATTATTGTATTTATTTCTTAATGGTTGGAACTTATTTTTGTACTTTTTGTTTGGTTTTTTAGGCTCTGTTTTGTTTCAGGCTTTTGTTTTTTGTTTACCAGTTAGTTTTTCTTTATAAATTTCACTGAAAATTTTGTTTCACATTTAGGAAGAGGGAATATAATAACTAACTATCTTCAACGTTTTGCGATGGATTCATGATTTTAGATTTTCATTTCCTCTACATGAGTCTTTTCTAGTTGGTTCCTAAAGTGGAGGATTTATATATGGTAATAATCAGATTTGAAATTGAAGGACATGTGACTGGGTTTGGTCATCCAGACTGGGCAAAAACACATGATGCAGCTTCTCGTACATCTCCAATAGTTTCTGCTCTGGTTGAAGGAGGAGCTACTTGCATTGGAAAAACCGTTACCAATGAATTGTCAATGGGGTAAACATTTTTCTTCAATTTTTTGGTGCATCTCAGTTTTCTTTGCTAGGGTTGAAATGGAACTGTAATTTCATTAGATATGTGGATTAAAGAAAAAAAGAAACTATATGGTTTTTCTTAACTCCTTTCAGGCAGTGAGTGAGCATACTCTTTAATTTGGTCAGGTGTTCTTTGGTTTGTTATTTATCATTTAGTTTAGAGTCAAAATCGTGTTATTCATAGCTTACAGTAATTTTGGGAAATACTAGTCTATTACCTGCTCATTTAATTATTCATTATGATAGTAGTGAGTTGCTTGATTTTCAATCTAAGAGTTTGTATTTAGTTACGTTTAATCTTTCTTAACCTCAGCATCAGTGGAGAAAACAAGCATTATGGCACGCCCACAAATCCTGCATCACATTCCAGAGTTCCTGGTGGGTCATCCAGTGGAGCTGCTGTTGCAGTAGCTGCTAATCTCGTTGATTTCTCTTTGGGTGAGTTTCTTAAATCCTCCGTATCCATCCATTCATTTATGCTTTCTATCAAACCGGTTTTCACACATTTAGGAGGCAAGGACGTCGGCACTTTGGACACCTTCACATAAACTTTCCCACTGCAAAATTTCCCCTATAAGAAAACCTTTGAAATTTCCTTCGTTGTATCCTTGTAGGCTCCCAAGTGGATTATTTGTTCCGTCCCAAATCATGTCTCTCAAAATTTTCTCCAATCTTTTGCTTGGTTAATCATAATTTTGAAAATAAATAAATAGTATGGAAAAAAAACTTTGAAGAATCAATTGTCTTGAAGTTAATCTTTCACATCTAGTGATAGGGACGCTCTTCCATTTTGCAAGCCTAGAGCACACTTTATCGATAACAGGATTGCAAGATGTTTCAACCTTCAAAATTTGTCCTATAGCAAGCGTCAAATAATTTAGCGGCGAAGACTTAACGTTGAAGAAGTCAAACAACTGGCCTACGTTTTCCGCCTCTTGAGCTTGAACACAGAATCCCAGTTAGTGAGGATTAAATTGATTTTATTGTTAGACCAGAAGTTTGCTGAAAGTTGTTACTTGCTAAGAAGTTTTGTCTAATTTTGAGACCCCAAGCCATCTCTTCTATCAGTGCCATTTTGCCAAACAATTTTTGAAGGATATCACCATCTCCTTTGGCTGGTCAACCCCTCTCCCATATGACATTCAAAGCATCCTCACATACACTCTCACAGGGCACCCTTTCAATAAACACAAAAAAATCATATGATCTCATCTCATCTGTGCTTTCGTATGGACTATCTGGAAAGAAAGAAACAACTGTATTTTCAAAGGAAAAGAAAGATCCTACAACACCATATGGGAACTTACTATCTACCTTGTCTTGACTTGGTGTAAATGTACTTTTTTAAATGCTTTTGATCTCACTTCTCTTTTAACCAATTTGAGAAATCTATTGTAACTCCTTTGGTTTTGGGCTATTGCCCCCCTTTGTACTTTCATACATCAATAACAGACATTTCTTATAAAAAAAAATAGATGTATTTTCAATTCACCGATGTTAAAAGCTTCAATTCTTCTTGCATTCTTGCATTCATTATCAAGCGGCCAAATGAATTGGCTACTAGGGTGAAGAGGAAAGGAGAAAGCATGTTTTGCTAGTTGCAAATACTTGGATGTGCTAGAGCAGTTTAAATACCCTTTTCAGAGCTCAAGAGAAAACCCCAACATTGGCTCTTCCGCCTCAGGGCCAAGTTGTTTCAAGGGTTTTTTATCATGGGTTACTTGGGTAATCTAAGTTGGAGATCTTTTAATTACTCCCTCCCTTTTCTTTTTGTAAAGGTGGCTCCTTGTCTCCCTGGCCTTTTGGTTGTTTTGTTTAGCAAAGGTTTCTGTTTCATATTTTGAAAAAAAAAGGCTTGATGACACAAGCTGCAGAGTTATGGCATGCTTTGATGTGAAAAATGTCTGTTTTATGGCTCGCACGCTTTCAAATTTCAGAAGTTCTAATTATATATGTCTGATCACATGTTTTTTGACTCATAACTTGCAGGTATTGATACTGTTGGTGATGTGAGAATACCTGCTAGCTTTTGTGGCATTTTAGGATTTCGACCTTCACATGGATCTGTTTCCCAAGTTGGAGTTGTACCTGTTTCGTTAAGTCTTGACACTGTTGGTACGCACATGTACATTATTGTATGCTTGTTCTTTAGCTATTATTGGTGAACTTTCTGAGATTTATGAATCATATTATGAACCTTTTGGATAAGAATGATTTGTGATTTTCTCGGTCTGCCAAAATGGTAGCTCTGTCTATCATTGAGAAAAGTAAAAAACTTTTATTGAAAAATGGCCTCGAGTTCATTTTATTACAACTTCTTCAATGGTAAAAGAACCTCATATTGAAATGCAATGCCCTTCCATGCCTTCAACTTTAGCAGCATCTTCTCCTTGACAATGCAAGTGAAAATTGTGCCATTTTCTTTGCCTCTTTTACATAGACTGAATTCTTCCACTATGTGGATTATGCACTAGGCCTGCAGGTTTAGAGACCAAATAGCTTGGTTCTTTTGGATGAGCAGAAGCCCTTTTCTTTTTTTTCTTTTCTTTTTTTGTTGTTCAACCATATGTGGGGTGAGGGTTCAAACAGTGGCGGATCCAGAAATTTTGTTGACGAGGGGCTAAAAATAATATGGAAAAAAAATGTACAAAGTGGGACTTGAACTTGGAAAAAAATACTAAATCCGCCGGTGGGTTCAAACCTTAAATTTAAGGCCAGATTCAATTTATTTCTATTAGAGATGATCATCATTTTCACAGAAATCAATCTAGGGAATACTAGTTAAGTTTTTCTGTACCTTGCGTTCCTTGTTGGTTGTTTTTCTTCCATTCCTTTTATCTTTCTGTTGTACTATGGCAGGAATTTTTGCCAAGGATCCTAATGTCTTGCGTCGTGTTGGCCATGTGCTTTTGCAACTTCCATATGCGGTTCAACGCAATCCTAGACAAATTATTATAGCTGATGATTGCTTTCAACTACTGAAGATACCTGTTGACAGGATTACTCAGGCGGTGACCAAATGTACTGAGAACCTTTTTGGCAGTATGTTCTTCTTTATCTGATTTGTAATTAGTTAATTGTGAATCTCTCTTTAGTTTCCCAAAGAATTTAAGTTTCATCTCTTGGATCACTCTTAACACAATATTATTCATTAGGACAAGCATTGAAGCACGAAAATCTTGGAAGCTATTTGAGTTCTAAAGTTCCAAAATTGAAAGAGTTAATTGGGAAAAAGACAAATGGGAATCTGAATTCTTCTTCAATTAGAGTGCTGGCCAATCTGATGCAGACCGTTGAAAGGTGTGACTGCTATCTTTATTGATGTTGGTTGAACTTACCCTTTTAAGTTGCAGGGGACAAACACTACTAAAGCTTTGCTCTTAGTTTCTCATTCTCAAGAACCACTATTTTTCTGATCTTGTAAATATTTGAAAGAGCATTTTCCCCTTATTTTCCTTTATCTGATACCATTCGTGGAAGACTTGTGAAGCTAGCTTATCAAGAACATATGTTTCAGGATTGAATTCAAAGGCAATCATGGGGAATGGATTGGCTCGGTGAAACCAGATTTGGACCCTGCTCTAACGGAACAATTAAATGAGAAGTTGGAGATACCAGATACAGTGATTGAAAACTTCAAGTCTGTTAGAAATGAAACCCGTATGGCTATTAATTCTCTTTTGAAGGTAATATTTATGAAAGTGCTTTAGTTTGCATGGTTACATTTAGCTTCAATTATGTTGAAAAGTGAGAAGGTTTGCCAGTTCGGAAGCCATTCGTCTGCTTATTCACTGTTCTGTTAATTGTTACAGTGGATTTGAATAAATATATTATGTGATTTTGAAATTAATAGGAAAAATATAATTGTTTTCTGAGTTTTGAGACGAACAAAAGAACTTCACCTGCCATTTAAAATGCCATTTGTTTAGAATTTGTCTGCAGATTGTAATTTCTTCAACGCGATTAAGAGAGCATAGTTAATAACTCTTGTTAAAGATAGAATATTTACATGTCTTGTACATGTACTTCAATTTTTCAGAAAACCTAATTACTTTTTTTTAAAAACTTTTTATTACGGTCATATTTCTCATTTGATGTTTTCAATGAAAATTGATGGTAGTATATTTCCAAGTTGTTTCTTTTGTGGGTATTGTCCTAACCCCAATATTCTTTGAGACTACATTTCAAGTTCATTAGCTTGATTTTCACAAAAAATTTTCACGTTGCTTAGGATGATGGAGTTCTAGTCATCCCCACCACTGTAGATCCTCCTCCAAAACTAGGTGGAAAGGAGATTTTTTCTGAAGAGTACCAGACTCGTGTATTTAGTTCATTAAGCATTGCTAGCATATCGGGTTGCTGTCAGGCAAGTCTTCCCTTGCTCTCTTCCTGCATCTTCTTCTTTTGATTTGATTTGATTATTATTATTATTAGGGCTAATTTCAAATATAGCAAAATAACTAAAATATTAACTAAATATAACAAAATATCACGGTCTATCTACGATGGACGGGATAGACGCTGATAGTAGTCTATCTTGGTCTATTGTGGTTTATCGCAAATAGATTGTGATATTTTGCTATATTTGTAATATTTTCAGAAGTTTTGTCATTTAAAATAATTTTCTTTATTATTATTATTATTTTTGCGTTAGAAGCAATTGTTTGCATTTTTTGGAGGCTGCTTTTCTTTTCATGACAAAGTTTCCACCAATACAATCCATGTTTGCCTAATTTCAGGTCGCATTGCCACTGGGATTTCACGATAGTTGTCCAGTATCTGTGTCCTTCTTAGCCAGGCATGGGGCAGATCGATTCTTACTAGATATTGTGCAAACCATGTTCAAGCCTTTACAAGAGGAGGCTGAGACTGCTTCCAAATCCAAATTCTCAAAGAATGCTGTTAGCCAAGAACAGTCAGCTGAGATTGCAAAAGAAAAGGTATTCTTTAACTGTTTGAAGATCACCTTTCTTTTGGGCCTAAAGTCTCTGCTGCTCTTTGGACTTTTCTTTCTTTGCAAACATAACTTCCTGCTCTTATTTTTTTTTAATATGAACCTTCATGCTATTTAGCTTCATTTACTCGTGCAACCTGTTCATTCTGATGAGCGTGCTTTCTGCAGTTGTGTGACCTTTATAATCGTTCTTGTGGCCGTTCCCCCACCCCTTGTACCAGAAGTGTTAGATATTTTAATGATTAAATTCATGTTACAAATGTTTTGAAGACTTCTCTGAATCAGCTCTCTCTCTTACCGATTGAGAATAACTGATTTCTGTGAGTTTAAGAAGTATCACAAGTTACTTTTAGGTTAAATTGCAAAAAAGCCCCTCAAACGTTGCTATATGTTTAAAAAAACCCTACTGGGACTAAAGAAAATACTGAAAAGTTGCAATAGGTTGGAAATTAGGGACCAGTGGAGTGTTTATAGCCCCAAGGGTAATTCTGTAATTTATTTACCCTAAACCCTAAACCCTAAAATACCTTTATTATAGCCTATATATATTCTTCCCTTTTGTATCATTATAAAATAAGAGTTGTTTCAATCGTGGTTTTTTCTCATTGTACTAGGGTGGAATTTTCCACATATAACTTATCTTCTTCTTTTTAATATAATATTATCTTGGATCTTTCATATGTGCTTCATAACTACCCTTAGAAACATGTTGAGTGTTGATGATCTAGAATGATGCGGTGGTGTTCAGGTCTCAATTTTCATTTCATGTCACCGTCACTCCATTCTTGGAACTCAAGGACACAATTGTACAACTCAATAGAACAGATCCTATTGAAGTAAGGTCATATTGATATGTACGAAGGGTAGTTTTGAAACCTTTATAAAAGTCATGGTAATATTGCAACAGTTGAGAGAATAAAGGTATTTTTGAAAGAAATAGTAAATTTTAAGGGTAGTTTTTTTTTTTTTTTTGTGGTGAGTGTTTTGGGGGGGGGGGGGGAGGTCTTTTATCCTAACTGTTATGTGAATATCTGCCACCATCTGTTAATCATATTGGAATCAGTGTTTAGTAATTTTAATCCAATTTCAAATAAACCCAACCAGATGCTAGTCACTCTGCAACTTGGCATCGGGGCTTTTTTATTATTCTCAGTATATTTGTTGGTTGTGATGCCTGCAAATACTTTTGGTAAGGCATTAACTCTTTGCTCAAATTTTAATTGGGCTCACTATCTGCAACCTTGGAATACCAGGGTAATCAAGCATACAAAGAAAAACAGTGGGAGAAAGCTATTGGTTGTTATACTGAAGCCATCAAACTCAACAGCAGAAATGCTACTTATTACAGTAATAGGGCTGCAGCATATTTAGAGCTTGGACGGTATATTCATTTTTTTAAAACATACAATTTTCGTTTTAATCACTCAACCATTTCCTATAGGGTGATGATAATTTCTTTCTTGCCTTTGTGTCCGTTCAGATTTCACCAAGCAGAGGCAGATTGCAGTAAAGCTATTGACCTGGATAAAAAGGTGATCCGTGTAGGAAATTTTTATTCCTTATGATAAACACAAACCTTAGAGATATCCTTTTGGTTTGTAATTTGCTCCTTTGTACATCCTGCTTTGCTTTCATAGTAAATAATGGCCACATTCGATAATCATTTCTTTTTTGGTTTTTGGTTTTTGAAAATTTAAATTGTTTTCTCTCTACTCCTTACAATGATTTGCATTTTTCTTAAGCATAAGAGTTTAGTTTTCAAGTTTTGGCTTGGTTTTTGAAAATATTAGTAGATAACATTAGAGGTATTATTATAGGCTTAAATTTAAAAAACTTAAAATAGAAAACTAAATAAAAAAACTAGAAATTTGGTAGGCTGGTAAGTATTCTACCCTCCCCACAATTGTTCCCTATTTTTGTACTAATAATGGATTTCATAACATTTTCTCCGTACTCCATTGTCTCCATTTCAGTGAGATTAGCATTTGACTTTAAATGCTTCCACAATTTGCTTTAACATTTCCCAATCTTCTCCATCTTCCAGAATGTTAAATCGTATTTACGAAGGGGTACAGCGAGAGAGATGCTTGGTTTTTACAAGGAAGCAATTGAAGGTAAGCTGGCATCTTGTTTGGCTGTATTATTTTATAGAGCTTCCTGAATGAATTTTGCCAAAATTCTCAACAGCTGTTCTTGTTGTGTATGTATATACATATTTTGATGAAGCTCACATTAAAGTTTCATAATGGCTTATGCTAGAATGGACGATTAGTTGTTGGGACTGGTTTACAATAGGCCTCATGACATAATTCTTATCTGAAAGAGAATTTGCACTTTTGATTGGTTAATTTCTGATGTCAAATCAAACTGTCACTGACTCACTAGTTGGATGGATTCACATTTCACACACTTCGGTCGTCTCGCATTTGCCCTAAAAATTTTTAAGATGTGTTCCCTGATCGTTGTTTTAATGGTAATATTTCCTGCAGATTTTAGTCATGCCCTTGTTCTTGAACCAACAAACAAAAGAGCATCAATATCTGCAGAGAGATTAAGAAAGCTATTCACAAGTTGATTGGGCGTTGAGTTATATTCTTGGGACCAAAAAATCGCTCATTTGGCGAGACATCGTTCTATACATGTGAGGGTGGGATCAGACTTTCTTGCTGCTGGGAATACTTGAGAGCGGAGCACATTTGGAGGGAATAATGTTACCCCTTATTTTTGTATTTTGATTTGATTAGGAGCATAGAAACATTGGTTATTGTTTTGGGAAAGCTGTGTAATCCAATTTTGTCTCGACCAACATTTCTCAATGCAGATTGTAGTTCTAGCTGAGCTGAGAAATGCTTTACAATACAATACTATTATGGTGATTGGTGAGGGTACAGGTTTAATATTTTTTGAAGATTTCTCTTTGTATTCAAGCTCAACTAGCATTCATTGGCAGTACAGAAATCGTAGAGATTTGGTTAACCTCTCAGTTAGAAGATATATGTTTGGTGGGAATCTGTCGCCTTGGAAGCTTGTTATAGCATTTTTTCATCTTTAAGCTATGAAAGAATCTCTTTTTAATGAAATACTTCTAGAATTAGCTAGTGTATTTCTCAGATTTTTATACCACTTTCATTAAGTGTTTTGTTGTTCAACCATTTAAAATCAATACTTTTTAAGTTTAATTTCCATATCATCAAAAATATGTTTGATCCTTGTAAAACCACTCTTAAACGTGCCGTAATTCAAGGGCATTGCATTTGTCACTTCAAAATCTCTATCAAACTACAGCTGATCTCTCCCTCAAAATTCCCCAAGTTGACACTGTTGTAAAATATTAGTCAGTTGCTACTTCACAGAAACAGATTGTAGATTTATGAAGAAAAACCAGTCCACATGTCCTCGAAGGATTGTGGGCAGTGATGAAGAGGACATATCTTTTGCAAGAACTTCCATTGATATAACGTGCTGAATTAAGCTTCAAGATTACATTACCTCAGTCAAATACAAAGAGCTCATCTAACTGCTCATCTGTCCATTGTGGAAGTAATGGTTGTTGTGTTCGTGTCACTGTCTTTTTCATCTCATTGATTGTTTCAGCTTCTTGATTATTTGGGACTTGAGCAGTGTTGGATGCAGCACCATTTTCTTCGGCTGGATCTGTACCCAAAGGATGGTTGATAGGCTCATCCGATCCTCTATGGACTGTGTTACAACCAACACTTGAGGTTCCTTTAGAGGTACCCACATCCAACACTCTCCCTTCTTTCTCGACGACGAAATGTCGGTTTCCAACCGTTTCATTCCATTTCCAATTGCTAGACGATGTAGCATTTCCTTTTCCTGTTTGTAAATCACCTAGTCCATTCCTTCTCAATTTAGAATTTTGCCTTAGATTGTTCATGATATTTTGAGTTGATTCACGTGATACATCAAAATTCATCTGCGGCATGTGTACTTCTCCATGGGTATCTGAACAGTGCAAGGAGATTAATTGAAAAATATGCATCTCATTCTAGTCATTATTGTGATACATTGTTAATGAAAAACCAAAAACCTTATTAGATGTAATCAATTTGGGGGCTTTAGACAAGAAATTTGGATGAGAAAATATTGCGGACCTCCATTTATAGAATCAGACCGTCTGATTGCTGTAGGGTTATTAGGCTTTATAAGAGGTCCACTGTCCTTGGAGATAACCTACGGTATCAAGCATATTGCATAAGCAAAAGTTATGTACAAGTGTATGCCCTGAAGTTAAAGTAAATAAAGAACGTAAATCATAAAAGAAAAAGGGAAAAAATTAAAACGTCCTAATTTTCTAAGAATCTTTAAGAGTTGACCATACTGCACTGTAACTATATATATCTACTTTACATCCATATTAGGCTAAAATTAGTTTCCTGAAAAATTATCCTAGAAAGTTTTGACCATACAATAACTTCTCTAAAGGAATCTAGTGCATTCTTTAGCAGACAACAGGAATACAAGAGGGAAGTACAAGTCCACAGACAACAATAACTATCAGCTATCTAACCCTGTATTCAAATACGCTTATAATTGCCAAAGTCAAACAAACTAGGAGTCATACTTTTCTTAAATATTAATCATTATGCGCATGCATATGGGCTGTCCAATCACACATGACGTTTGTCACCAAGTGAAAGAGTGGATAAGTTGTCTAAATCTTGTGATTTGCCACAATAGGTGCCGTGAAAACACAAACCTCCTTTGTCCAGTAAGCCAGTAATGATTCCTTTTCTTTCAGAACCTTAATTTTCAAGTAGAAAAGGTGCGTACGCATGAATAGTTGGCTAGAAACAAAAAACTCACACTGTCACAAATGGCCCCTACCCACTGTCAAAAGAGGGTTAAGGCACTCACTAGACCTTGTGGATGAATATTTCGAAAGAGTTCTCTTCTTTTGTTCACTAGGGCCGTTGTGTGGTGGGGAGGGAAGGATACGAATTTTTGGGAAGACCCTTGAGTGGGAGAGGGACCTCTCTGTTCATTGTTTCCTTGTCTTTGTCTTCCCTCAAAAATCGTTTTGTTGTTGATTTTCTTATGTAGTTTGGAAGCTCTTATATTTTTTCTTTTTGATAATATCGCTCCCTTTCTAAGGTAACGACGAATATGGCCACTCTTCTAGTAAGGGTCATCCCTTTAGCTAAGAGAGAAGGGAGGTGAGGACTTGGAGCCCCAATCCTTTGGAGAGGTTCTCGTGTAATTCTTTTTTCTGTTGTTTGGTTGATCCTAGTAGGAGTGTTGGTCTTTTAGGGCTTTGAAAGATTAAGATCACTAGGAAAATACGAGTGTTGTAATCAAAGAGTTCCTTCTCAATTCACCTAATGGAAAGAAGGGTTGCTCTTTATGGCTTGTGGGGTGTGTGTTATTTATTGGGTTTTATGGGGTGACCACCAGTATAGTAGCGTTTTTTGAGGTGTGGTTAGGACACCCTAGTTAGATTTTCTTCCCATCACTTTCATGTTTCTATTTGAGTTTAAATTTCAAAGACCTCTTATAATATTCTTTAGGCGTTATTTTGCATAGTTGTCTTTTTGTAGAGAGACCTCCCTTCTTTTGTGGGCAGGTTTTTTTGTATGTCCTTTTTTTCTCCACGAAAGTAGTATGTTGCTTTTAATACAATAGAAAATAAAACAAAATATTCATATCAGAATAGGATGTTCCCTAGCATGAAGCCTTACTAACTGCAATTCTTAAAGCAAACCATACCGTGACAACGTTACTTCTTGTTACATTGAGCACATGTACAGAACGTGTGGGAGAAAACACGGCAACCTGGACGATAAATGAAAAACGAGATGAGCAATTATTCATTGAGGAAAGCAGCTGGAACTCTAGTTCACGAAAGTTCAAGTTTCCAAACAGAATAAGATAATAAATTCAACACAATCATCAAATACAGATGATGAAATCAAACCTTCTGCAATATTAAAACTGCACCAACAGACAAGTCCTTCCCAAAATTTCCTTCAGAGATGACTCTATGGTGGATGCTAGCGTCTATTGTACCTGTTGGATCCTGGCACCAGGAGTTCATGCTTATTTTCGTATCCACAGAATATTGAAATCTTAGAATGCTACTTCCTCCGTATAGGACATGGATACTCGAAAATCTAACCTTTAAAGCTACCATCATTCCACCCAGACCATTTGAGGTACAAGATTTGATAATGGCTACGACCTAACAAAGCAGCCAGAGGGATAACATTAACAGAAACATCAAAACCCTAATTGAAAATTTGCAATTACAAGAATCCATAGTGAAGATATATTAGCAATAATTGATGCCCTTATATAAATAAGAAACATCCACTAAACGGGTTTTGAGCAATAATCGTTTGAACATCATATAAAATTGCAATGTAGCTGTAGGGCAGGAATTTGATTTATCAAGCTTCCAAAATCTTTTCGCGCCAAAAAAAAAAAAAACGAAAAGGATCGGAATAGAAATTACCAAACCAACTTTCTTATCGATGAAGCCATTCTTGATAGAACTCAACGGAGTTTCAGACACAGCTCCATTACCCTCAATCGCACCTACAAAAGAAAACCCTTGAATTAAAGCCCCAACAATTCCACACTTCTCAAATCACCAAACAAACAGAAAAAAAAGAGAAGAAAAATAACCTATGCTGCGGACAAAATCCAAAGCGCAAACCCACGAACTGCGATTGAAATCATCGTCCTCTTCATCCCCATTTTCAATAACTCTCCTTATATACTCCTGAGTAGGAACGGGCTCTTCATCACCGATACAAGAGTGATCACCACGAGTTCTACGCTGCATTGCTGCCTGAACCGCTCCAGCAGGACCAGGAATGATACGCAAAGACGCACCGGACGGACACGGGGCCTCTAATTCAGTTGAAATCCGTTGGGATCGACAAATTGAAGCCTGAGACGACAAACTCAACTCCGATTGGCGGTTATCAAATCGGGGTTGGGACTGAGAAGGGGGGAGAGAGCAGGTTTCAAGAAGCCGCAGAGAGAGAGTGGAAGTGGCGGCGGAGGAAGTTGAGAGGGGTTGGGGACTACGGTGGCGCTTCAAAGGCAAAAGGAGGGAGTGTACGTCGGAGTAATCAAGATCAAGGGCTTCCCATGGTTCCATTTTTCGAGCTTCGAATTCGAAAAGAAACTGTGGAGGCCGACGATTGAATAAAGGAAAGCGCGGGAGAAGATGACAAACACCATCGCCGTCCAATTGGATTCGTTACCGTCTCTATCGTTTTCGGCTTTCCCCACAAGTTTCTACTGTTAGCATTTGTCTGGGCCGGGTCTGGCCCGTTAATGTCTTATAAGGCCCATTCTTGCTAATTAGAAACTTTGTCGGCCGTAATTACCTACCGTAAATGTAATAAAACAAAAGTAAATAGAAAAAGTGAGTCTAGTTTCATTAGACTTGATGTTATTTAACAATGTTCCATAATCGTGACGAGTTATACAATCCACTTTTAAAGATAATCAAAACTTTTAATTTGATCGAACTATAGAGAGTGCTCAATTTTATTATAGTAGAAAATATCTAAATCAATTAAGTTATACGTAGTTTATAATCAAACATCAAAGGTTTCACATATTTTATCTAATATATGTATATATCGTTTTATTTTATTTATGAGAAATACTTTAATGTATATATTGCGTTAGTTACGAAAACATGAACATACTTATCATTGTACAAAACAAAAAAAAATTGAAACCATTTGGATAAGTTTTGAAATTAAATGAAGATATTGTGTGTCCATGTAAAAATAATTATGATTAAATAATTAATTTTTGCACATAGATGTGACCATTTAGGTCTTCCAACAAATCAAACAAATTATATTCCTTTAAAATAGTCATGAAAAAAGTCAAGCAAACAAAGACCAAATGGGCCAAACGAAGTAGACATTTTAAGGAATAATTTGGAAATTTTTTAAATATTAATACTACTATTTTATTTTTCAAAATAATATAAGATGTATAAACTATCACCATCAAATCATATATTGATATTAAAAAGTGATATCAGAAAAATGGTCACACTCTCGTCTTTAACCTATCGAGTCATCTTTCTAATGATACTTTATAGTAATAAAACATCAATGGCAAAATTATTTCTTGTCATATTTAAACATTTCAAATGTTAAAATTTGGTTAATAATTATTTTATATAATAATACTAACATAAATTTAGAAGAGACAAAAAAAAATTTAACCATAAAACTAAAAACGTTAAAAAAGAATCATAAAAATAAGTCGACCAAAATATTGTTAGGATAGATGATATAAAAACAATTATTTTAGCATGATATTAACAACTAACTCTAATAGAACTACGACTTTGAACTAGTCGAATTTGACAAAACTTTCTCTTGATTCAACATAAAAGATTAATTAATTGTTTGAGAATTTAAAAGGATGGAAAGAAAAATATAAATAAAAATAATATTAGAAGGAGGACCTCAGTTTCACACACCGGATCCTCATCCACATATTCCCATTGTTTCCGCAACCTACAACCGGATCTCTTGGTCACCCATCATTCACATGGAACCACAAAAAATAAATTTTACAATTTATATAAACATTTAATACCATTTAAAAATTGTCCTCCCACGACCAAAAAATTAAATATTAACAATTAACTTTTTGCTAATAAGGCCATTTCCAGAGAGGATCGGTAAGCTTCTGGGTCCCACGGAATTTGCTCATGTTTTAAATATTTATTTAATCATTTATTTAATTATTTTTAATTTCGAATTGTTTCTTTTTTATTTGGTGTGTCTATATATAAATAGGAGGGAGCAGAACACGATGCCGGACGCACCAACATCGCCGAAGAGCGGTGGCCGGCTGTCTCTAATGGAGAATCTGCTCGGACTTCTCCGTATTCGCATCATTCGTGGTGTCAATCTCGCTGTTCGTGATGTACGCAGTAGCGATCCTTATGTTGTCGTCAAGATGGGAAAGCAAGTACGTTTTTCTCTTCTTTTTCTTTCATGATCACCTGCTTTTTTTGCTTCGAATTGGAGGTTTTGTTGTTTTGATTGTTTGATCCTGTTGATTTACTTCTGATTTTCATCGTTTGTTAAACTTTGTAGTACTTGATCGATTTGTTTGAGTAATGGTTAGTAATTGGTTGAATTTGAGGCTCAATTCTTTATGTTCGATGGTTTTCGTGGACGAAGTCTTTGAAACATGCGAGGCTTTAGTTAAGGCTCCGAAAAGTCGCCTGTAGGTCTTGTAACTTCTGGATCGTTCTGCATGTATGGAGATTTGGGAGGTGCAGAAATGAACCTTGTGTGTGTGTGGTGGAACTGAGCTGGCTTTTAATGCGAGTTTTTATCTGAGGAATGAGATGAGTTAAATTTAATTCATAAGTTTCGTTGCTATGAAATGAACATCACGATAAATTGTTGTAATAAATTGTGGTTTTTTAGGTAGGTCAATCAATTACTTTGAAGATGTTAATGATCAACTGAACTATGGCGTTACAAAAATTTGAAAGTTGGATATCTTAATATTAGATGTGAAATCCTGGTTGCTGTCATTATTTGTTCGGCTTTGTTTTTGCTTACAAGGAAAAGAGAATGAGAGAGCAAGAGATTAATTTTCATGTATTGCCGCTGCTTAATATTTTGTTATGAACTTTGGTTTTAGAAATTGAAGACACGGGTGATAAAGAAGGATGTCAATCCTGTATGGAATGAAGATCTAACTCTCTCTGTTAGTGACCCGAATCTTCCCATTAAACTGGTAATCCCTCTTTATTTATTATCTGTTCTATCTGTGTTATCATATTAACAAAATAGAAAAAGTTTGTTCCATTCTCTGGCAGTGGCAGTGCCATATTTTACGAGTTTTTTCTTCGTGTTGTTGCCTTCAAATACGCTAATTATGAGAGAATTTTATTAACCTTTTTAGTTTTTTTATACGTACTGAATTCCCTTTTGAAATGATGATCCGTGAATTGGAGCTTATTTTCTCCGTTAAAATGGTATATATTCGGTATGATGCTCTGCCATCAATCTGGAATGCTTTTTAAACAATTTCCATGTAGATATATACTCATAGAGTTAAGCTGATGTGCTTTTGTTGTTGACCAATTTGTAGCAATTGCTATTTCTAATCCAGATTGAGCTGTTTTGCCCTGTGAGTTAGTGCATTTTTTCCAGGGAAGTTATAAGTGATCATTTTTAGTCTCCGATGGCATCTTCCATGGACGCCATACTTTGGTAGCTTTTCTATCATATTCTGTCGTGATTCATTTTATATTGACAAGGGAATCACCGGACATTATCTCTTAGTGTAAAATACTAGCTTGGACATTGAAAACGAGACTGTGTGAGGAGAGATTTGGCCCTTCAACGATAATTTGCTTCATATGATCTCTTTTTTATGTGCTGTTTTAAAGACGTTAACAAAACAAGTTATCTTCCTAGTATATCTGTGGCACATAATCGTAATCTGGAAGAAAGCTCAATTTTTTTCTCTGGTACTCTTCATATTTTTGAATATGAGGAATTGTTCCATAAAAATAAAAATAAAAAAATAAAAAAAGAATATTAGGAACTATTAATCAAGGATTCTTGAGAGAAAAAAAGGGGTTTTTTTTGGGGGTGAGGGTGAGGGTGGTGGAAACAAATTCTCCCATCCTTAGAATCTCTTGGTTGGAAAAATTAGATATGCAAATGAGGTTCAAGTTTTCCTCAACTCTATTCATAATTTCCTTCGGGATGGTTCTGTCAAAGGCTTCCTTTTGGCCAATCGCATGAGTAACTCCAACACTCTTAATTTAGCTTCTCATGTTCATAGTTTTGGATTCTCCAAAATTGAGATTGAAAGATCACCCTCCATGGGTGGATTCTTTTTCTTTTTCTCTTTTTGTTATTTTCCTTCTGATTCATCCTCCTCTGGAATAATTCCTGTTTTCCTCTAATGTACTAAAAAAACTATAAAAGCTATTTTGACGAGTCATTTGGTGCTATAACATAAGTTTAACTTCCACAACTTTCTCTATCGGTACCACGTTTTCTTACATTGATTTTCTTTTCCATTCATCTTTGACCTGGTTACAGACGGTTTACGATCACGACACATTTAGCAAGGATGATAAAATGGGATACGCCGAGTTCGATATCAAAGCATTTATGGAAGCTCTGAAGATGAACTTGAAGAATCTTCCCAGTGGAACGACAATAACACGAATGCTACCAGCAAGGCAAAACTGTCTAGCTGAAGAGAGCTGCGTCGTCTGGAAAGATGGTAAAGTAGTCCAAGATATCTACCTTAGATTGAGAAATGTCGAATGCGGGGAAGTCGAGATTCAGTTGCAGTGGATTAATCTTCCAAACCCCAAAGGGTGAAAGGAGATTTGGTTTAATCAGCATCCATCCCCTGTTAGCTAGAGGTCACCGCTTAATGTATCCTAGTCCAGTCCACATAATACTTGGTTGTAGCATATGCATGTTGTGTAAGAATCAAAGTCTTGTGCTTTGGCTAAGGTTTTTGATGGATTTCTTAAATAAATTTTGGTTTTTGATTTTCATTTGCCAATGTATGCCATGATCATCTGCACATCTAATTTCTTGTTGGGCTTTCATGTTCTATATCATACTTTGTTTGAGGGTCTTGTATACTAAATTCCATAACCAAAACTCACCTAGGTACTACATTAATATATTGTCTAGTATCGTTTCGATAGGATCGTTTTTTCTATTTGGACTTCGAGGTCTCTTTCAATTGATCCCTCGATATTATTGTTGAGTTTATTTTATTTTCGTTCATAAACATTTCATTGGAAGAAAAAAAATCAACTTAAAGTTCTAAGCTAGTGAGTGTATCTATTAAAATCTGACCTTTTGTGAGTAAATCAGTTACTACTTGTTTTAACTTTCATGATGAGTATGGCTTTTTTCGATCGAGGGATTAACATATATGGGTGAGAAATGTTGAAACCAAATTGGTTTTATTAATTTTTTATTAGATATTTGTAGTCTTATGAATCTTATTCATCTATATTTTATTTTTTTAATAGAAAGAATGGCACGATAGTTTGAATAATATTTTAGGTAATTTTGAGTAGATTTTAGTTGGAATGAAAGGAAAATCAACTATCTATCAGTATTCGAGATTCTATATATTAAAGTGAGTTTAGTTCAATAGTAATTGATATGAGCTTTCAACTTATAAAAATTTGCAGCAAGTCAATTACAAATGTAATTTATAACAATATTGTCTACGACTCCACATTGGAAACTTTATTCTAAGTACAATTTCACCAAAAAAAAAAAAAAAACTTTGTTATATCTCCATCTATATATATGTTTTCTCTAATATCATTTCTTAAAGTTAATTATGAGAAAATCACTTCTGGTTTAAAAACACGATATACATCATAATTCAACTGGTTAACGTCAGCTATTAGAATCAATATTAGAATCTTCGTCCTCTGAATCAATCGAATCGATTTACTTTAGCTTCTATATATATCTCTACGAAAGTGGAAACTTTTTTAAAAAATTCAAGCAACTTTGGAAAAGGTAGAGCCTATAGCTTTAGTCCCCCAAAAATAAGGAAACCATAATTAATAGTGTTAATTTTCAAAGCAACCTACTTTTTGATTGACCTAATCCAAATTCAAAAGTTTTTTTCTTTTTTTTTTTTCATTTTTCTTTAAAAAGAAGATCTTAATTGGCTAGGGTTTATAGCTTAACTTTGCATTCATAGGGACTTTTTAAAGATTGTAAAATAATTTATTTAATATATTAAAATAAAAAATAAAATAAAATAAACTAACTTTATGGATAAAATCAACTTATTGTGATCTTCACTTTTTTGCTCAATTTATAGATTTGGTTAGAAGTTGGGCACTTTTAATTTATGAAAATATTGTTCAATCTCCATTGAATTATATCCAATATTAAATTTTTAATTTTTCCCTTTAATTTTAGTTTGACTTTGACGTTTTAATATTTAGTTAAAATATCATTTTAGTCAACGTATTTTGAAGTTTATTTATTTTTAAACTTCATAGTTTTAAATGTTCAAATCTAATCCGAGTTCTTTAAAATAATGTTAAATGTAGCCGATTAAAGTTATTTTTTTCTAAATTAGTTAATAATATTAATAATTTTTTAATATGAAAATATAGTGTGGGAATATCTTAATTACCAAAATTAAAAGTAAAAATGCTAATATGTAACAAAAGTTTTTGAACTTACATAGACTATATATATATATATATATTCAATGCCAGCTTAATGTCATTTGTTACATATACACTCAAATGATATGAAAATTGACAAAATAATTCAAAGATTCATCATTATTATAATTATTCCATTTTAGTTTTGAGCCTATAAAAATTTGTTTACCAATATATTAATATTATAAAAATATAAAGTTTATCAACGTTGCATGAAAAGTGGAGCTGTTAAAAAATATCCAAGGTTTCAAATTTAATTATTAGAAAGGGAAAATATAAAATAGTCTAGAAAAATTATCGTAAATAATTATTAAAATCTCTAATTTCTAAAAAGAATTGAAGATGTTTTTTTTTTGTTTATTTTTAGGGAAATTATTAAAAATAAAAAAAATTTACAAAATATTTACACTTTATAGAAAAATCAAGTGTGATTGATTTTTGTTTTTTAGTGATATTTTTCTATGAAGTGTAAATAATTTGTTTTCTTTTTACTTTTGAAAAAAATCAACGACCAACTAATAATATAGACTAAATTTCAGATTTATTAAAAATGTAAAAACTAAATTTGGACAATTAAATATATAAATACATAAAATTCCTATTTGTAGTATGATAAAAATGATAGGTTCATGAAAGACTATTTTATACCAAGAATACGATTTACGACGTATACGCGTTCAAACTTTGTATAAATTAAAAATAAAGAAAAAAACGAGAGTTGAGGTTAGGTGATTTAATTTCAAAGAGATATATAAGAAGATAGAGAAGTTAAAATTAGGGTTCGAAGAATTACAAGTCAAACAAATTAAAGAGCGATAATATATCGAAATTCAAACCTACAACACGACTATTATATAGAAAACTAATTTACTTAATATAACCAATCATACTCTATTCTCGTCATACTCTCTCAACCGTTAGATATGTGAAAATGAAAAATTATAATGTTTACTTCTTTTCTTCTTCTCTACATCTAACAATATAGAATTGTTAGGATCACATCACATTCCACTCTCCTTAAACAGTACTTCGAGATTACTGATATCTCGATCGTTTGAATGTTAGGTATACTCACATCAGAAACTGAAATTAGGGTTGTGAAAAGAAACGAGATAATAAAAGATATGATTTGGGCATGCTTGAGAATTGAAATGAGGGGGATTTGATGGGGAACAAACAATTTGAATTGGTGGGGGAAATTTGGGGTCCATTAAACATATCTATGCTTTGCTAGGGTTTCCTTCATGTAATTTCTTTTTCTCCTCTCTCCACTAATTACCATTTTTGCTTAACCTCTCCTCGCGTGCCCAACAATAGTACTTCCACCACTCACTCTTCTCCCCTCTTTGTTTCTTTCAAATCCCCATTTTAGCCCTCCCTTCGTTATCGGGTCGTTTTGATCCCGACCTCTCGATTGTCAGATCACCGATTGACCAAAAGAACTTAAGTTGTTTAAGAAGGAAATGACATTATAAGAGTTTGAACATATGATATTACGCTCTGATACTATGTTAAATTATTGATTAATCTAAAGGCTTAAGTTTATGGCATTTTTGGGAGTGAATTCTAAAATGGTTAAACTCACTAGTGTCATTTTTAAAATTACTTTAAAATATGCTTTTAATTATTCGAAACTAATTTCGATGATATGTCATATAAGAGTGTGAAAATTAAATATTAAACAAATTTTGAGTGATTAATAGCATGCTTCGGAGTGATTTTGAAGTTTACAAAAATGATTTTAACAATTTCAAACTCAATCTCAAATATGCACTTAATTTACAAAATCGAATTAGAATCCATTTAATTTTATTCATTTTCATATTAAAAGGAGACTTTTTGTTTTTGTGCAAGATATTAAACAAATATCACACATGCGCACACTGCACAAACACATGCACACATTTAGTCTTTAACTTTTGAATTTAATTTCAATCTAATCCATAGATTTTCAAACGCTGCAATTTAACCCTTAATGTTTGAATTTTGTCCAAATTTAGTTCCTAGATTTTATGATTTTATATTTTTAAATAGCGAAGAAAATAATAAAACATTTAGTCCTTAAGTTTAGAATGCTTTACATTTAGTTTCAAAATGTTAAACATTTAGTCTCATTTTTATTTGGTCTTTAAAGTTTAAAAACGTTATGAATTTAGTTCATAAGTTTTGAATTTAGTACTTAATTTAAAAAATTTGCAATCTTAACCTCAACATTTAAGTTATGTTCGAATTTAGTCCCTATATTTTTAGGATTTTAAATAAGAAAAAGTTCCATAAAACCCTCCAAAATCTGCCTGACAAACACTTGTTTTTGTTTTCTTCTCTGTCAACTAAAACGAAAGAAAGAAAGAAAGTAAGTATAAAACATATGCTTTTCCCATTTCACTTCCCTTCTTCTTCATCCCCACAAAAACCAAGAACTCTTCACTTCTTCTTCCTCTGAATTCAAACTTCTTTCAAAATGATTACATTATCAGACTTCTACCATGTCATGACAGCCGTCGTCCCCCTCTACGTCGCTATGATACTAGCTTACGGTTCCGTCAAATGGTGGAAGATCTTCACCCCTGATCAGTGCTCCGGTATCAATCGTTTCGTCGCTCTCTTCGCCGTTCCCCTTCTCTCCTTCCATTTTATCGCCTCCAACAATCCCTACACTATGAACTTTCGGTTCATTGCCGCCGATACCCTCCAGAAAATCATCGTTCTCGTGGTGCTCGCCATCTGGACAAAGGTAATATTAAACTACCATTAAACTCAAAACTTTAAAACCACCCCATCAGAGTTCAAACTTAAGAATTTATGTTCTTGTGTTCAACTATCGATGCACTGGACCATTTACGCTGATGGGTGACGATAATTTTACTGCTTTTTTTCAACAGGTGAGTCGGAGGGGTTGTTTGGAGTGGACAATTACTCTGTTCTCACTTTCGACTCTGCCTAACACTCTGGTTATGGGAATTCCTTTGCTCAAAGGAATGTATGGCGATTTTTCCGGCAGCTTAATGGTTCAAATTGTAGTTCTTCAATGCATAATTTGGTACACTTTAATGCTCTTCATGTTCGAATTCAGAGGAGCTAGGAACTTAATCTCGGAGCAATTTCCCGACACAGCAGCATCGATCGTCTCAATCCATGTCGAATCCGATGTTGTTTCGCTTGATGGTCGGCAAGTACTCGAAACAGAGGCAGAGATAAAAGATGATGGCAAACTTCACGTAACCGTCAGGCGATCAAATGCTTCTCGGTCAGATATTTTCTCACGTCGGTCGCAGGGGCTGTCGTCGGGGACTCCCCGGCCGTCGAATCTCACCAACGCCGAGATTTATTCCCTGCAGTCATCCAGAAACCCGACGCCGAGAGGGTCGAGTTTTAATCATACTGATTTTTACTCCATGATCGGCGGCGGACCACTGCCAGGAGCAGCGTCAAGAGGGCCAACGCCACGACAATCGAATTATGAGGAGGAGCATCACGGCGGAGGAGGAGGAAAGAGTGGAGCGAGATACTATTACCATGGGAATCCGGCGGCAGTGCCGCCGCATTACCCTACACCAAACATGGGAATGTTCTCACCGACGGGATCGAGAAATGTGGTGTCGAGTAAGAAATCGACGACAAACGGGCAGGGGGGACAGTACAAGATGGATGAGAGTAACAATAACAACAATAAAGATCTTCATATGTTTGTTTGGAGTTCAAGTGCTTCTCCTGTTTCTGATGTGTTTGGAAGCCATGATTATGGAGCTCCCCATGATAACAAAGATGTTAAATTGAATGTTTCTCCAGGAAAAGGTTTGTTCTGTTTTCATCCCTTCTTCATTTGTTGAGTAAGATTTAACATGGTACTAGAGAAAATCGAACTTTATAGAGTCAGTCTAATAATTAAGAATTGATATACTTTTGAGTCTAGTAGTGATTTAACGGGTCAAATTTGCAGCGGTGGGCGGAGCAAGACAGAACCACAGAGAAGATGTAGAGAGGGAAGAGTTCAGCTTTGGAAACAGAGGGATGAACAGCAGCAGCAACAACTGCCAAGAAACAGAAGCAGAAAAAGGAGGAAAAACAAAGACAATGCCACCAGCAAGTGTAATGACAAGGCTTATTTTGATAATGGTTTGGAGAAAACTCATAAGAAACCCCAATACTTATTCAAGCTTGGTTGGCCTCACTTGGTCCCTTGTTTCATTTAGGTACTTTCTCACCCTAAAAGCATCAAAACTTTTTAGATCTCGGATACATTATGGGTTGCATCGGTGTAACCCATACTCAGTTATTAGCCACAGTTGGATACGAGATAAGTTATTATAGTAAGCGTTTTTTTTATCAGTAGAGTTTAATAATTTGTTTATAGGTGGCATGTTGAAATGCCTGCTATTGTGGCGCAATCCATCTCCATTCTCTCCGATGCCGGACTCGGCATGGCCATGTTCAGTCTCGGTACGTGAAAGTAAAAAGAGTTTGCTTTCTCAAAGGATATTACGAAGATTCAAACTTGGTTTTGAATGTTGGTTGACAGGTTTGTTCATGGCTTTGCAACCAAGGATTATAGCATGTGGAAATTCCATAGCAACTTTTGCCATGGCTATTAGATTCCTCACTGGCCCTGCTGTCATGGCAGCTGCTTCAATTGCTGTTGGCCTCAAGGGTGTACTCTTACATGTTGCCATTGTTCAGGTCCTTTTTCCTCTTTTTTTACTAATATCGAATACTCCATCTTCCTTTTGTATAAACTTACTTTTTGTAACAGGCAGCTCTTCCTCAAGGGATCGTACCGTTCGTGTTTGCAAAAGAGTACAACGTACACCCAGATATTTTAAGCACCGCGTAAGTTAACAGCAAGAACAGTTTCGTTTGTTACAATATTGCATCATATGACATTTTACAACAAATAATTAAATTATCTAGTGAAACTGACACAACGTGACTGTCAGTTTTTCAAATCTATATTGATTTTTGAATCAACGTTTAACGGTTAACCGTTTATGTGGCGATTTTCGTATGCAGAGTGATATTTGGGATGCTGATTGCACTGCCAATAACATTGGTTTACTACATTTTGTTGGGATTATGAAAAGAAAGGGATGAACCAGAGAGCATTGAACAAGAATTGATAACAAAATTATTATTTATTATTAACCAAAAGAAGAGAGAATGGGAAAAGATTAAGAAGAGAGGTTTGAGGTTTTTTGTTTTCTTTTCATTTTTTCCCACATGAAATTTGTAAAATCATGTACCCAATTTGTTTTACATAAATGTTTCTTTCTTTTCCTGTCGTCGTCGTCATCGTCTTTTTCTTCTTGTAGTTTTATTCCCGAGTTATTAAGTTGCTGCAAATTTCAAAACTAAAAGTTGATATGAAATTTATAGCTGTTTAGATTGACTTTTTAAAAAACTAAAACCTGATGTGAAATTTATAACTGTTTGGATTGACTTTTTAAACGCTTAAATATGTGTTTATAAGTGAAAAATGAGTGTTTATAAACATTTAGAAAATTAATCCACACGAAGATTTAGTTTACGAGTCTTTTTTTTTAAAAAAAAAACATTTATTTTATAACTCAAAATTAAAATTTTAGCTCCAAAGATAGATAAGGACTGAAATTTAGACGTGAGTGATAATTTGTATTTAAAAAACAAATTAAACCCACTTAACTTAGCTTTTGAAAATATCATTATTATTATTATTATATTATTATTATTATTATTATTATTATTATTATTATTATTATTATTATTATTATTATTATTATTATTAGTATTAGTATTATTATATAATCAATTCTCTATCATTGACCAACGTTTTCATGGTAAGTAATATTTTAACTAGTTGAGTTATTATAGTTAAGAATTTCATAAAGGTCGAATAAATATTAAATATTTATATAAAAAATAGATATTAATATTAATAAACAAGACAAATATAATTGTAGCATTGAATTAAACCACTTATATGTATGTTAATTTTGAATTCAATTTTATAAACCATTTAGGCATATACATTCATATATGATGTGTTTAATAGAACTATAGCTTACGTTAAGTCTCATTTTAAGAATTAATTTTGTATTTTTAATTTCAAGAGGCATTACTTAAATATAGTACAGGATCATATATTTTTCTCGTTTTAAAATTTTTGTAATTAATATATATATATATATATATATATATATATGGAAGCATTGATTAAAAAAAAACTAAGCTAGAAAAGTTATTAAAAACTAATTTTAAAGTAATATATATATATATATATATATATTTAAGAAATTAGGGATTAAATTTAAAATAAAGGCAATAATTACATTTTAATTAAAGAAAATTGAATACATGCTTTTAAAAAAAATAGAAAAATAGACCATTAGTTTTTAATTAGAAATATGAACCTTTTTGGAATATTTAGGGGACAATATTCTCACATTTCCAAAACCTTATTTTCTTTCATGCCTTTTTTGACAAAGTTTTCCTTTACATTCTTGGTTTGTGTGTTGTGCTTTGAGCAACATTCTTAAACATTCTGCAATTTTCTTTCTCCCTAACAATTATGGCTCGAATTCGAGTGTGAGTAGATGTTTGGGTCGATTCTCGCTGTTCTTTGAGCTCTACTTGTCAATGCTAGCCCGATGTCTAAGATTTTTCTAGACTCGAGATTCCGTTATTATATGAGAACTTTCTTGTTTAATCTATTTTATAATTGTATGAGTTAAAAAAATGAGTCGAAGTTTACATAAAAATATTATTCAGCTCGTTAAATCAAAATGATTTACAATATTCGTCGTGAGTTGAAAATCTGATCTCTTTTGCAATTTGGTGGTTTGAAAAAACAACATAGACATGCGAGTTACGAATTTCTTTTATTTTTTGCAGTTAAACTGACAAACCAAGTTACATATATGTGTGAGTTAGCGTGGGCGCGTGTGTGTGTATATATATGTTCCCATGTGATGTTAAAGAGAAATTTCCAAGAAGGAATAATTTTGATAGAGAAAGTAATAATGCATTTTGAGTTTTGGACGAAATTGTTGCTAAATTGAATTGATATTCCACCTTATTTGTCAATCTCAAAACTATGCAGACACTTAGGCCCCATTTGGTTCGCGATTTATTTTCGTTTTTATGTTTTAAAAAACAAAAAATACAAAGAAAATCATTCAAATGTGTTTGGTATACATGTTTTTAAAAACGATTTCTAAAAACAACACTCGAAATAACTCATTTTCGAAAACAATAAATTATCATTTTCTTTGTTTTTAGATTTTGTTTTAAAAAATTGTGAACATGAGATACACTGTTGGAACAAACGTGATTTCGAATACAGTAAAAAATAAAAATTTGTTTTTGTTTTCCAAAATAATTTTTAGATCATAAACCAAACGGAACAACTTTTTTTTATTTTCAATTTTCTTTGATCGTAATTCAAAATATAAGTTTCTTGTTTAGAAAACAAAAAAGAATTAAACTTAACAAAGTGATTGACTTTGACATATATATATATATATAACATATGAAACATGTCAAGTAAGATTCTTAGGATATTATACTTATACCCAACACATTTAATATTCTTAATTTATAACATAGTAGTGACGTCAAAATCATGATCTAAATATTCGAGCATAAAAAATATGATTTTATTAATTAATTTACTTTGTAATTTTGTTCCCTAATTTCCTACCTTCTTTTAAAAAAAATAATTAAAAAGAAAAAGAAAAAGATGAAGATTCTTATTGAGTGAAGAATATATTATTGTTTACAAAATTAGGAGCAATTTTTGGTTGGAATCAAAACCATCATGTTTTTCCATTTTCATATCTATAAATTTTGGGTGCTCAACCCCTTTTCTTTTGTTTAGGGTTTATATCTATAAAGAAATTACGACAATGGGAATATTCATAATGTTATTATAGTCACCAATAAGCTAATTTTGTGTGTCGTACATGGTTAATATATTTCAATTTTACGAAAGAGTAGCATCTTCGAAATCAATTACCTAATATTCGATTCGACGAATTGCTCCAAAACAACATTTCTACTTTCGAATTGCTCGAAACCTATAAAATAGCCAAATAGAAGCATAATATCATGGAACAATCCCAAATTAAGTGAAACTAGATAGCACATTTTCGATGCAATCGTAAATTTGAAAGGTAATTATTAGGTATTTTATTTAAAAAAATTATTGGTTTTCTTACGTGAAATCTATCATTATTATTTAATGACAATTTTGATAAAAAAAATAACACTAAAAGAACTAAATTTAAGATGTATTGAAAATATAAGTTAAAAATAATAAAAAAGTAAAAACATAAGTAGCACACGAAAATATTTTTAGTATTGACGTGACATATACACCTAGTGAAGGTAGTATATAGAGTTCTTTTTTTCATAGAATACAAAGTAGTCATTTGGTCCACCAACTTTCGAAATTAGTGTAAACAATTCAACTTCAATATTAAATATGATTGAATGTTACACGTTATATTTATCGAGTAATTTCATTTTTCATCTTTTTCTACTTTTTACATTTATCGAGCTACTTTTCACTCTTTATATTTCTTAATCTTATTACATTTATCGAGTTACTTTTCACTCTTCATCTTTTTAACATGCATTTTATATACAAATTAATCCAGTGTAACATATTAACTCGAGACGTATTAATTTCCGTCGTAAAACGATCGTTGGATGTGACGTTTAAAATGCAAAAGGAAGAGGACAAATGAGGGTGAGTCCTATCTTCATCGAATTTGGTGAAGTAATGAAAAGTGGTTATCTTTCAATCGTGTGCTAATAGTAATGGTGGAATTGGTGAAGTGTGGCTTCCACTATCTTTTGTTGTGTCGGCCCTTTCCATGACACTTCTATTTCCCTTTCTCTATCTCTTTATTCTATTTTTCATCGTTTTCTTTATTCTTTTCTCGATCACCGCTTATTTGAACTACATGCTTTAATCAATTGAACTATATTTAGTTCTGATGTCAATCGGGTGGATCTCGTTAGGTCATTTTCTTATCGAGTGTCTTCTTTATCCAAACTAATCTACAAGAGAATTAGCATAGACATGCTCAATTTAGTTCGACTAAACACACAAAATAAGGTAGTGGAATATCGACTATTTATAAAGTATATGGCTGGAGACTGGTCTTGTCTTGGATAACCCTCAATAATATAGTTTATTCCCTATTCTCTCTGAGTTGTAGGTTTGAATTCTCAATTTCATTTGTATGTCATGACCGATGCTCTTTCGAGAAATGACAAATTACCGATCTTTGAAGTTTAGGGTTTGATGTTTATTTGACTAATAAAGTTTTAAGATGAACACTCAAACTGTTTTAAATGATAATTGATATTTCTTGTACTACTTGAAATATGATGTAGTAGTACTAACTAGGACGAATATGCCTTTTTTTTCCTAATGAACTAAAATTAATGTTTTCTAAAATTATAATTTTTTTTTTTTTTACGAAAATTCTAAAAAAATCATCTCAAGCATTATTAAAAGAATATTCATTATATTTAATAATACTTATTGTAAGTAAAATTATATCAATATTGATAAGTCCATGAATGTTACTAACACTAAACATAGATGGATTTGATTAAAACATTAGTAATCTCAAAGTCAGAGAATTCAAATCCTCAAATTATTGTTTAAGCTTCAAACAAAATATTTAAAAAGATGTATATATATATATATATATATATATAAATAAATAAAAGAACAAGTCAATATATCCTCAATTTCGTTTAAGAAAATTATTGTAAATGACAAAATTGTTGAAAATATTTATAAAATATAACAAAATTTTAGATTTTATCACTAATAGATTAATATCAGTGTTTTTCAATGTCACTAATCCTACTATTAGTGTCTATCAATGGTTGAATCTGAAAATTTGCGATATTTTGTAAATGTTTTGGTTCGTTTTGTTATATTTTAAAATATCGCTATTTTTTAATACTAATTTTTATTAATATCCTCGATTAATTTCCCAGCTTATTAAACACAAACACATAAATACCAAATATCTTAACTATACTCTAAAAGAAAATATTGGGATTATACCAATATGTACCATAAAATATTTTAAATTTTAATATATATTGGAAAATAAAATCTTAATTAAAGAAAATGAAATGATTAGGAAAAAAAAAGAGATGAATATGTGAATGGGATCCAATTTGATAAAGTTATCTCATAAGTACTTTTAGAACCACATATTTTTAAATTAAAATATCTATAACATCTCTCACCTTTTGGTAAAGCAATATAATTATTTATTTTTATAAATTTACTTTATTTTTTTTAATATCATTTCATAACATAAAAAGGAGTGTTGGGAGCTTAGAACTACATTATTGACCTTAGTTGAGAAAGTTATTTAGTTTTAATAATAAATTTCTATTTTCAATAAAATTTTAAAAAATAGGTATTATTATATTTCTTAGAAAAAACACATTTTTGTCTCTAAATTTTAGTTTGGTTTTCATTTGATCTTTTAAGTTTCAAAATATTACACTTCTAGTCCTTAAGTTTTGAGTATGATCTCAAGTTAGTCCCTAGATTTTAAAATGTTACAATTTTGTTTCAATTTGGTCTATTTTAGTACGACAATTATGAGAGATTGGACCTCTCATCTTTAGAATGAAAAGTTTTGTTAATTATCGCTAAACTAAGCTCGCTTTGACTTTGGCGATTATCTTTTTTTACTAAATGCTCACTCAGTTTTTCGCGTTGATGTCCTATTGACTAAATTGAAACAAAATTCAATTTTTAGATATAAAACTGTAACATTTTGACATTTGAGGCCTAAATTAAATTTAGACTTAAGTGTAATATGGCGAAACTTAAAAACAAAATGAAAATTAGACTTCAAATTTTACCAACAATCCCAAATCTTTTATGTCGAATCTTAACAAAAATATAATGCTTATTCTAATTAAATTTTTTTTTATTAAAATGTATATAAGGATACCATATTCACTCACTATAATAATAATTATTATAATTTTTTTATTGTTTTGAAAAAATAAAATCTCTACTTTATTTTATATTATATGGTTGCGTTAAATGATATAGACTGGGAGCCCACTTTGATTTTGTCATTTTACATTAAAATAAATAATAAACTACAAAAATAAATTTAAGAAATTTAGGAAAAGAAATCTTATAATATAAATTTAAATTACTTTTTTCTTGTTTGATTTGTTTGGTTTGTTTATTTTTTATCTTATAATATTTAAATAAAATAACATATATTATTAATAAAAGATAAACTAATAAAATGATGATAATAATAATAATAATTCATAGATATTTCTATAACCAATGTATATCCCTTTTAGCTATCTGCCATTCATAATACATCCACAAGATTAGACTTTGTGCACTGTGGAAATTATTTAATTTTATCCTTGCTTCCCTTTTTTTTTTTTTTTTTTTTTTGTAAAATATAAATCTTATTTTATTTTATTTTATTTTATTTAGTATTTTTCTTTAATATCTGGTTTTTTGTACTCAAAAACCCATTTTTATATTAACTATATGACATGTTTTTTAATTTTAAGTAGCCACGTTGTATTTTGTTTCGAAGTATTATTTCATGTATATGCGACGAATATAATGTGTTATGGATAAAATTAAGCCTATTGAAATATATTATGAACTGTGGAATTGTTAGAAAGTTAGGTAGAAATGGTTGGAGATAGAGATAGACCTGTATTAGAACAAGTTGATCGATATCGATCGAGTCCTAAGCTCAACCCAACGTACTTAAGCACAAAGACCCACGAGGTTCTCCTGCATAAGGTTGGAAGGTTGTGGTTGAGGTGACTCATTTATAGACATGGTTCAACAATAACACACATTTGACTTAGAAAAATTTAGTGGTTTTATTTAATATTGTCTAGTCGAGATCAAAACTAGAGAATTGTAAATCAATCATGAATAAATGTAACATTACAACTCCATTTCAGATAAAGTCTCAAAGTAATCTAAAATAAAATTGGAAAATTGGAGGAAATGACAAAAAGACGGAGGTCAATACACAAAACAGTGAGGCCCAATTGAAAAGCCCACCCGAGCAATAAAATTGTGGGCTCTTCTTCATGGGCCGTAGAGCTCATGTTTGGTTGGGTCAATCTAAGTAGAAAATTGGGGCAACTAGAAAAATGGCAAAATAAGAGGTTTCATTTTGAAAATTAGCAAAAAATAGTTTAAATTATAAAAATAGCAAAATGAATTTTATAATTATTAATTATGAATTAATAATTGACCCAAATACGCCTAACTAATTCAAATATTCAAATCTTAACAACTATCTCTAAAATTCAAATCATAACTACCAAATCTTAATAATAATTAGAAAACCAATTTTCACCATAAATATAAAAATCTTTAACTCTATTTCTAAAA
>JBBPDJ010000008.1:15452918-15470057 GCA_037974625.1 Cucumis cinereus
TATATATATTTTTTAAGATTCCCAACAACTACTAATTTTGTAAAAAAATAAAATTAAATATTTTCCAATTATATTGAGATTTTTGGATTGATAAAAAAAATAATGTTGATTATTAAACTAATGAAAAAAATAGGATAATTTTGAAGGAAAAAATAAAATGTAAACAAATTAGTGGACCAATTATTTCCAATGATTTAGGGTGAGTTTGAAATACATTCTCAAAAAGTTTAATTTAAAAATTAAGTTATTTTAAAAAAAACTAGATTATTTGACCACCATGTAAATATCTTTTGAAGCGTATTTTAAACTGTTTTTTTTAAATAGTTTAATTAAAAATGAATCTTTTTAAAAAAATATTTTTTTCTTAAGTCAATTCAAATATCCCTTAGACAAAGTTTGATAATAATTTTTTATTTTTAAAAATTAAGCTTATTTCTTCCTTGTTTCATATAATCACGCTTTTCAACATTTGATAGTATAAGTTATAGCTTCACGCTTTTCAATGTCCATTGAAAAAAAACAAATTTAGGTTTTATTTTACATTTTTAAATATATGAAAACATGTAAACTATTTATAAAATATAGCAAAACCTATCAAAATTTATATAGCTCGTTTAAATTTTTTAGCTATATTTTGCAAATAGTTACAAAATTTTGTTTTTTGTTTTTTTGGCTATTCATAAGAATTTCTCATTTTTTTTACATTTCATTTATTAAAAAAACATATGTTATTTTCTTTTTCTTATTTTAAAGAGCACATGTTCTTCTTTAACTAAGCAATTATTAAAGTTTAGTAAATGGCATAATCCACTTGTAAGTTATGATGTACCAATTGAACTATAAGTATTTAAAAGTATAAATGGGACCATATTATAATAACAAATTCTATAAACCTCCTCTCATGATGAGCACACGGTGAAAAGAGTATCAACTAATTAAGGTGCATATGAGATTGTGAAAATACTACTTTATATCTTTAAAGGTCAGAGGTTTGAATCTTCACTATGTATTGAACTCTCGTGGAGAAATAAGGTGACCATGAAACGTTTTTTTTATTATTATTATTTACGAAAAGTTGGTGAAAATATTTAAAAAATATATTAAATTTTTAGTTTCTATCACTAACCTACACTAATAGAATCTAAAGTTTTATTATATTTTGATTTATTTTACCCTATTTAAAGACAAATCTTTTCTTAAACTACTTTTTTAATCATTAAATACAATAATAATAATAATAATAATAATTTTGACATTTGTTCAAACATTTGTGCATACTGAATCGCTGTTTATGGGAAATTAATTTATAAAAAAAAAAAAGTAAAAAGGTTGAACTCTCCATATCTTTCTCATTATCGTCCCCTCACATCGCAAAGGGTCATTTGAGATATGACGTCATTAATTTTTATATAACATTTAGTAATATATTTATATTTATTATACGTGTTTATTATATGCACCAAAAATAAATTTTAAAAATCACTTTAGTCATTGCATTTTATAATTTGTACAATTTTTATTTATGTATTTTTTAATATTGAACTTTAATCTTCCTATATTCAATAATTTTTTTTATACAAAATAAAATTTATCCCTAGTCCATACTACTACTCTATTATTGATTTTTTCAAAAAAAATCTATTATCTAGTAGTATTTTCTCTATACTTTTTACATGAAAATTATTATTTTTGTTATTGAACTAATTTCGATAGACGAAAAGTAAAATTGATTAAAAATACACAGATTAAAATTGAAGATACAAAACATCGAGACTAAAATTTGAAACAAATTCAAATATAGGGACCATATTATTATTTTAAACAAAAAATAGAATAATTAAAGAGTTATGTATTTTTTTCAATATAACAAAATGAATCAAAATATTTACAAATATAATAAAATTTCAATTTATTAATGATAAAAAATGATAACGTCGATAAATCTACCAATTTCGATGGACTAAACTTAATATTTATTAAAAATACATGGATTAAAATTGAATATATAGTAGAGACTAAAATTTATAACAAATTCAAATATAGATACCATATTAATATTTTAACCAAAAAATAAAATAATTAAATAAATAAAAATATTATTTAATATAGTAAAATAAACTAAAATATACAAATATAGGCTATTATATTCGTAGATAAAAATGTATCAATATCGAATTTCTAAAATAATTTTTTTAAAAAATAGATATATTAATACTGGCTTAAATTATCTACTTTAATTTGTGAATGGTATTAGAAACTTTTCAAAACTATTTTTCCAACCACGCAATTTGCTTTTTAGTCCTTAAGAAAATCTCTTTTTTTTTTTTTTTCTATTTTTAATTTTGTAATAATTATTGTAGAATTTGAAGGGTGGGACCCATGTTTTAAAGGGATTGATTATGATTTCTTCATTGGTCAGTGGACGCCCCTACTCCCCACGTCCCGTTTGGTCTTCTTTCATTCAACCGTTCTATCATAATTTCCATTTTTTTTATTTTCCCAACAAATAAACCGACACAAAAATAGAAAGAACAAATATCCTCTTCATTAATAAATTCATTGGATAATTTTATTATTTATTTTCTAAAAGAAGTATCGTAAATTTATTTATTTATTTATTTATTTAATAGTTTGGAATGAAATCATGAAATGTATACCAATTACCATCGATTTTTACATATAAATGGTAAAATTTAACATCATTGTATTTGTTTTAAAAGAAAAAAAAAGATTTTTTATTATATTATTTTAAATTTTAAAATATTAGTGACAATATTTTTATTAATAATATTTTCTATTATGTTAAAAATAGTTGAGTAGTGAACTTTTTATTTGATTATTAAATTACATATTTTATCATTCTTTTTATAAATGTAAAATAATATTGTTTAAATTTAAATATAAAGTCACACTTGAATCTAACCTTAATTGGTAAAGTATTAAATTGCAACTTCTAAAAAATGAACAAAAAAAAAAAAAACAGAGAGAGAGTCTATATATATATATATATATATATATTTATATATATATATACACATGTACATATATATATATAATATATATATACACATATATATATGTATATTGAGTTATAGTGGAGTTGGTCTACAAATTCAATATTTTTAGTCCTGAGTTTCTAAAAATAAGTTGGTCCTAAAAATATTTTTTGTTTGGTTTTGAGAAAATGATTATTAGGTTTTTAAAATAAAAAATAGTTTTAGAGAGATTAATTTTTAGAAATGATTCTTTTGATTTAAAATTTCATATAATTGTTTAAAATAAAATAATAAAACTATTTAAGTGATATTTTAAACCTATTTTAAAAATCAGGTACTAAAAGAAGGGATAAAATGAGTTTATTCTTATAAACATGTAAACTAAAACGATACATTTTTAAATCGAATAAAAATAAAATTTACGCTAAATTTTAACCTAAAATTTTGTGTGCACCACCACAATGGTAATTATACGAAAACGTCGTCGTTTTCGTTTATTAGTGTAGCAGTAGCAGGAGGATGGATAGAAAAATGCTGTCATCTTCCTCTATAAAAAGCTGCATGAACTGCAATGGCCATTGTCTTACCATTGGACTCAAACCCCGAGCCAATTACGCCATTAATATTTTTCTCTCTCCGGCTAAAATGGCTACTCCGACTCCGGCTCCGGCTCTAAACGGTTGTTGAATTTTGAGCATTTTCGAACTGTAAAATGCATGTTTGTTCTAAAATTAATGGCGATTAAGCGAAATTAATAGTAATTTTCTTTAGCAGGCGAAGAGCGATTGATTCAAAAGAAATACTGGATTGAACATTCAGCCGGATTAACGGTAGAGGCTATGCTGCTGGATTCCAACGCCTCTGATCTCGACAAAGAAGAAAGACCTGAAGTATTAATTTCAAATTCATTCGATTAAAATACATTAAAATAGTCTCGTTTCGATTTCAATCTCGATTGAAGAAATTTGGAATTTCCTTTTGCAGGTGCTTTCTCTGCTTCCACCGTACGAAGGAAAATCGGTGCTGGAACTTGGAGCCGGCATTGGTCGTTTCACCGGCGATTTAGCGGAGAAGGCTGGGCAGGTTCTGGCATTGGACTTCATCGAGAGTGTGATCAAGAAGGTAATTGATATTTGGATTTAATCTTTTGAACTTGAATTGCAAAATGGAAACAGAGAAACTGATTTTTGTGTTTTGATTTAGGAATTCAATTTTTCAAACCCTAATTTTTTGTGTTATATATGTAGAATGAAAGTATTAATCGGCACCACAAAAACGTAAAGTTCATGTGTGCTGATGTAACTTCTCCGGAGCTTAAAATTTCGGAAAATTCGGTGGATTTGATCTTCTCGAATTGGCTGCTCATGTATTTATCTGATATTGAGGTAAATTATGTAATTATATACTCGATATTATTTATATTCTTCTTTTTCTTACACACTAAAAATTAAATTAAATGAATTAAAAAAATTTGAAATTTATTTACCAAGTGGCATATTGCTATTGGAGGCTGTACAGAAGATGAATGTTTTATTCCAATAAATGAATATACAATAGATTTTTTGTTTTTTTTTTTAAATATAATACGTGGAATGGGAGAATTTGATGTTTTTGTTTTAACTTTCAAGTTGATATTATTGGTTTAACAAATTGAATCGTGCTTTAAATTCACCAGAAATAAAACGAGATTCAAGCTTTTAACTTTAAATTTTGTAATTAATAGAGAAACTAAATGTTTGTAAAATATAAAATTAAGAGTTGAAATCCATTTATTAGGCACCAAACTAACTTTTAATCTTTTTTTTTTCTTCTTCTTCTTAATTTGTGTTTTAGTAGTTAAATTTAGTGGAATTATTGAAGTTAATGATGGAAGAATATGCAGGTGAAGAATCTGGCAGAAAGAATGGTGAAATGGCTAAGAGTTGGGGGCCATATTTTCTTTAGAGAATCTTGTTTCCATCAATCTGGGGATTGTAAACGAAAATACAACCCCACCCACTACCGAGAGCCACGTTTCTACACCAAGGTAAAACTAAAAACTACTTTTTCTTTTAATTTTTGACTGCCTTAACTTGGAAACTCACATGTAACTTCTTATCATATAGTTTTAATTTAATGAATTTGGGGGTGATTTTGATCTCACTTGTTGAAATTGTGGTCGGTCATACAAGTATAAGTTATTAAGACATGTTCCCAACAATTCATATAAACCAATATTGATTACTTAAATCTGGGGTTGAACCTGCAATGGTGGGTGAAGGTGTTCAAGGAATGTCATATGCAAGATGAAAGTGGAGATAGCTATGAGCTATCCCTCGTTGGGTACAAATGTATTGGAGCTTATGCGAGGAACAAGAAGAATCAGAATCAGGTAAATTCACAAAATCATCATCATCATCATCATCATTATCTCTCTGCTCTGTTTCCTTGAACTAAAATATGAAAGGATAGATAAAATTGTGTTTGTTGGTTTTTGTAGATCTGTTGGATATGGCAGAAGAAGAAAAGTTCCAACGACGATAGAGGATTCCAACGCTTCCTAGACACTGTTCAGTACAAATGCAGCGGTATTCTCCGATATGAACGTGTGTTTGGATCAGGCTTTGTCAGCACTGGCGGACTGGGTAAGTACTAAATCAGTTGGGACTTCATAAAAGTGGGCATTTTAAGTTTTAGCGAGTAAACATTTGATTTTTAAGACCATCTTTAAATTTGTTTTCACCAACTTTTTTAATCCACGTCTTTCAAAACAGAAACGACAAAAGAATTTGTAGCAAAACTAGATCTAAAAGCAGGGCAAAGGGTTCTGGATGTGGGTTGTGGAATTGGAGGAGGAGATTTTTACATGGCTGAGAATTTCGACGTTGAAGTCGTCGGAATAGACCTCTCCATCAATATGATCTCTTTGGCTTTAGAACGAGCTATTGGACTCAAATGCGCAGTTGAATTCGAAGTAGCTGATTGCACAAAGAAAGTGTATCCAGATAACACGTTTGATGTCATTTATAGCCGAGACACCATTTTACATATTCAAGTAAACTTATCTACCAATCTCTATTTATTTGTTTGTATTGATCATTGAGGAAAGTGAAGAAAGATAGTATGAGTTTTGTTTTGTTTCAGGACAAACCTGCTCTGTTTAGATCATTTTATAAATGGGTGAAGCCTGGGGGAAAGATTTTGATAAGTGATTACTGCAGAAGTGGTGGAGTTCCTTCTCCTGAATTTGCAGAGTATATCAAACAGAGAGGTTATGATTTGCACGACATCAAAGCCTACGCCAAGGTAATTTTACTATCATGCTCTTAAAATTCCGTCATAAAAAACGAATTATATGCGACATAGAAAATAAACAATAAAATTTCACATTATATAATAGTTGTTCTAAAAACTGTTAATAAATTGAGGAGGCCTTAGACATTTTTATGCGCACATTGTTGTTTAATATAATGTTTTATCTTATAGTTTAAGAGAGGATATAATTTTGGTTCTTACATTTTGATTTAATCCAAAATTTTTACAAGGATATACATTTAATCATGCTGGTTTCAAATTTAGTTTCTAAATTTAAAATATTACGATTTTAATTTTGAGATTTGAGTTTCGTTCCTATGTTTTGGAAGTTCCATTTTTAACCATGATGTTTTATTATATCACTTTCACTTATTAGTGTTTTTATTAGTTAAGTTTGAAGTAGTTATGATGGGAAATTCTTAAAGTTAATTTTAATAATAAATAAAAAATAGTAAAATTTAATTAACTATGATTCCTTTAAATTAATTAATAGTTATTTAACGTCAAATAAAAAATAAGTAATTAACGAAAAAATCAAAATTAAAAGTGTGGAACTTGAAACTTGTTACGTTATATTAAAATAAAACTAAAATCTTTAAGAATAAAAATTATAACATTATTGAACTAAGCTTCTTAAACTTTAAATCGCAAAAATCAAACATTCAAACTTCTATCGGATTTAAAATTGGACACTGAAATGACAATAATTGTAAAAATCATAAAAGAAACCTCAAATTTATACAATTTCGACAATGAACAGATGCTGGAGGAAGCTGGTTTCAGCAATGTGGTAGCCGAGGACCGAACCGATCAGGTTTTAGTTTTTACATAATTTCCAAATATATATATAAATTAAAAGCTTTGGTTAATTAGATTATTGTTGTTGTTGTTGTTGTTATTGTTGCAGTTCATGAGTGTTCTTCAAAGGGAACTCAACGCTGTTGAAAAGGAAAAGGAAGCATTCATCCATGACTTCTCTGAAGTGGGGTTTCTTCTTCTTCTTCTTTTGAAATTTCAAACCCATTTGAATCAACTTTCTTACTGATTTCATAACTTTTCATGTATTTTACAACTCATTTACAGATTCCATTTTTGTTGTTGGTTTTTAATTTGTTTTTTTGTGAATATATAATACAGGAAGATTACAATGATATTGTTGGAGGTTGGAAGGCAAAGTTGAACAGAAGTTGGTGTGGAGAGCAGAAATGGGGATTGTTCATTGCCCATAAAAACTAAATGATCTCAATCACTATACTTTATTATTGTAATTAATTATTTTCTTATTCAACTACTATGTTTTTCTTTTTCCTAAAAACAATTCGGTAAGGATCGGACCATCGGTCTTAAAGATGGTAATAATCGCCTTACCTTTCTATTCGGTTAAAGTATGTTTAGATTGATCTTCGTCGTTAAAAAAAAAATATTAATAAAATATATTAAAAGTAAAAAACATACGTGGCTCTCAAGTTGTATTCTAATCATTATTGGAGTTGGACATAACACAATTTAATATTCGATTAATGCCTTTACTTTTCTTATAACCTCACAAATTGTAAAATGATTCATTGTTTCTCGTACTTTAGAGTTATTTGATGATTGGATGGTTTTTTTTCCTTCTTTCTCATAATTCTTCTTCTTACTTTAAGGAGCGATTAGGATCCGTTGTATTATTTCAGACTCTTTCTCCCCCGTCTTTATCGGAAGACTTGTGGTTGTCATTGTTAGTTTCTTAAATGGATTCTTTTTTTAAAAACAATATATAGAAGCAAAAAAATCATAAAGTTGTCTCACAAGATGTCAACTTGTTAAAAAAAAATGTTTTTTTTTTTTTTTTTGTAGAAAAACAAAACAACTTCATCTTTCAAATGCTTCAATCTCTAATTTATTCAAATGTGAATTTAATATTAAATCATCTACCGTTGTCACACTATTTAACAAAGTTTTATTGCTGATAAGTTTTATTACGGATTCAAATTAGGTCCGCATTAATTGATATACACTGACTTTTGTAGAAAATAAATTAGGTTCACATTCATTGACCTACACGAATGATCTTAGAAAATTTTATACTCACCATTGTTGTACTAAAAATTTATTTATTTATAAAGTTGTTTAAATTTTGTTATATTTTCTCATATCTTAAAAACTAATAATAATATAAAAATACGATCATTCTCCTTTTGTAGCTTCAATTCAACTCAACAATGGCGTCCTTCCTTAAATCTACTTCTTCTGATTCTAAGTCGATGAGGGAAAGAAGAAACTTCTAAAATTCATACATATTTCTTTCTGGGATTTCGGTTTCCATTCTCATCAATCATCATTTTGATTCGAATGTGAGAGACAGAAGAAGTATTGGATTGAGCATTCTTCAGATTTGACTACCGAGTCGACGATGGTCGATTCCGATTCTCATCAACTTGACTCGGAAGAAACGGCTGAAGTAACTCACTCACTCACGCACGCTATCTTCAAAATGACCATTACACTAAAGTTTCGCACTACTAAATCCAATTCCTCTCTCTCTCTCTGTAGGTGATTTCGCTGCTTCCGCCGTACGAGGGGAAGACGGTGGCGGAGCTTGGGGCTGGCATTGGCCGTTTCACGGCGGAGTTAGCGCAAAGGGCGGCTCAGGTTCTAGCTATCGACTTTATCGAAGATGTGATCAGGAAGGTAATTTTTCAAATGCAACCAAGGTTTTTTTTTTTATATATATTTCTTCTTCATTTCTTCTGAGTTGTTTTAATTTTTCAGAATGAAAGCATCAATGGGCATCATAAGAATGTGAAGTTTTTATGTACTGACGTGACCTCCCCAGAACTTGATATTCATGAAGATTCTGTAGATTTCATCTTCTCAAATTTGCTGCTCATGTATTTGTCTGATGAAGAGGTACGAACGGTTTTTCTTATTGTTCATGTTCTTCCCTTAGTTTAGTATTGATGGAGCCATGGACAACCTAGTGATAGTATGGATGTGAGGAGAATATCTCACTTGATACTAGAAATTCTTGGTAGGATTCAATATATTTCACGATAGGGACTAAATCATTGATAAATTCTTAGTGGACACAAAGCTTGTGTTATCATTTTATTTATCCCCTCAGATCAATTTTTCAATTTGGTCAATATGCATCCATCTCTTGGATCTACATCATATCTGAAATACGAATTTGATGGTAATCATTTCTAATGGATTACTCTATCATTTAATTCCTTGGTGCGTCGTAGGAGCTTCTGTTTTGTTAGTAATTCTCTAGTCTGTGTGTTTCCTCCAATGTTGGTGTATGGACTGCAGGTAAAATTTCTTGCAGAAAGGATGATCAAATGGTTGAAGGTTGGAGGTTATATTTTCTTCAGAGAGTCTTGTTTCCAACATTTCGAAAATTCTGATAAAAAGAACGATGTGTCTTACCTTAGAGAACCAAGATTCTATTCAAAGGTTGGTCTTTTTAAGCTTCAGGTTTTTAATGATCTTTGCACTTCAATGAGCTTTGTGCCTTAAAAAACACCGTTTAGCACATAATAGCATCCACCGGCTGCTGCTCTGCCATTAAAACTTCTAATTGCACATTATATATATTAGCAAAATACATAATATTCTATGTCTAATTTAGTTACTTGCTAGGTTTTCAAAGAGCTGTGTGATGTTAAAGATGATTCTGGAAATGTTTTTGAACTTTCTCTTCTTGGCTGCAAACCCACTGGAGTTTCTTTGGGGAACAAGAAGAGTCAAAATCAGGTAAACAATTCTTGACTATATCTGTTCATTCTATATTTAGTTATCTTGGCTACAAACTGGAGTATTGTCTGTTGATTCCAAGGTTGCTTCTTTATAATTTCATCTTCTCATGTTTTCATGCTATAGATTTGCTGGATATGGCAAAAAGTTCGTTCTGACAACGACAGAGGGTTCCAACTATTCTTAGACACAGTTCAATACAAGAGTAGCGGAATACTGAAATACGAACGTGTTTTTGGACATGGATTTATCAGCCCTGGAGGTTTAGGTATGAGTATGATCGTGAAAGGAGCCAAATATATTGTATTATGAAAGATAACAAAAATACAAGATAAACTAAGTGTTTGAGATATTTACAGCCTCCCGATCTCAAGATCATTTTCGAGCCCAATTTCACTCACCAAAATATTGCTTACCCCTTCTTCCCTACTCACTTTGTTTAAATTCCCTAATAAACTACTTAGCTATTTTCTTATATACCCTTAATATCCCTCTAATACCATTCCCATCAAATTGGTTGCACAAGATATTAGAAAGTTCAAAAGATTTTACTGCTTGAGCACTGTTTAGCTATTTGATTTCGAGCAATCATATGTAGTTGATTTGCTCGATTATATGCAAATTTCTACAATCCTCATTTGCTTAAGTGATAACTTGTATTGGATCAGATACAACAAAAGAATTTGTAGCCAAGTTGGACCTCAAGCCTGGCCAGAGGGTTCTTGATGTTGGTTGTGGCATTGGAGGAGCAGACTTTTATATGGCGGAAAACTTTTGTGTCGAGGTTGTAGGCATCGATCTCTCTGTCAATATGATCTCTCTTGCTCTTGAGCGTGCCATCGGACTCTCATGTTCTGTCGAATTTGAAGTTGCTGATTGTACTAAGAAAACATATCCGGATCATACTTTTGATGTTATATACAGCCGTGATACCATTTTACACATTCAAGTAAGCCATCTAGAATTTAAGAAAACAATGTCTTGCCATGGCAAACAAAAGTATACTTCAACATCATGTTTGAATTGTTTCAGGACAAACCTTCTCTGTTTAGATCATTCTACAAGTGGCTGAAGCCAGGAGGCAAACTTTTTATAACGGATTATTGCAGAAATGCTGGAACCTCGTCGCCTGAATTTGCCAAGTACATCGAGCAAAGAGGGTATGATCTATACGATGTGAAAACCTACGGTCAGGTACTTCAATGAACAATTTTCTAGGGTGTTTCCAATGCATCTTTTTCAACATAATAACTTGTTTCTTTCGTCTTTATTTTCATTAGATGATCGAGGATGCTGGTTTCAGTGAAGTCGTTTCAGAGGACCGTACGAACCAGGTCTGAATTCTGCATCTCTTGCTAACATTATCAGCACATGACATGAAAAGAAACTGTAAATTGTCTTCATGTTCTAAGTTCTAACTCATAACCTCTCATTCTCCATTCAGTTTATACAAGTTTTGCATCGGGAACTCACAGCCGTTGAAGAGCAAAAGGACAGATTTATCCTTGATTTTTCTGAAGTTAGTTTCTTCTCAGTTCTACATTCATGTACTTTATTGTCAATTCTGTCTATCATATCTTACTTTCTATACCACAGGAAGGTTATAATGACATCGTTTGCGGTTGGAAGGCGAAGCTGAACCGAAGTTTATCTGGTGAGCAGAGATGGGGTCTATTCTTTGCCAAGAAAATAAACTGAATTTTGATTGTTGATTTATAGTTTCCTCCATCAGCCAAACCAAGTTTAGCAGCAATAATCGATCTGTACTCGACACCAAGGTTTAAATCCCCATAGTTTCATTCCGTAGATATATTAGACAATGTTTATAAAATATAACACAACTATTTTAATCCTTGTACTTTTGGTATTGGTTCATTTTGGTCTTTATACTTTCAAAATGTTAATTTTGGACATTGTATTTTTAAAAAATGACCATTTTGTCCCTTCATTTTCAATTTTAAGGATTCAATGGTTACTTGTTTAAAGTTGTAGTAAAAAGTAAACCAAAATTGAAAGTATTTTATAAGTATAAATAGACTCAAAATAAACAAAATTCAAAAGTATAGGGACCAAACAAGAGTTTTAGAATTTGTAAGGAAGTGAGAATTCCAATCTAAATTAATGTTTTGACATTTTTAAAGTCACTTAAAATATGCTTTTAGTGCCTCAAATGCAAATTTGAATTATCTTTGCAAGATTAAAAATAAGTTTCCACTTACAAAAGTGATTTTTAGTCATTTTAGAATCGTTTTCAAACATGCCTAAACTCTTTTGTATATGACGTAATTTTATTAATCTGTACATAATTTTTTTAATTTTAATGAATAGGCTCTACTATAAGAGTTTAGAGTTTAAATTGATCTTACACTCCTTAAGTTAGAGTTTCAAAAGATGTAAATGGATTTTTTTCTTCTTTTAAAATTTGATTTAAATATGGTAACAAAAATAAGTCTTAAGATTAACGTACCAATGGTGAAAATTGAAATCAGTTTTTGAGTGGAAGAAACTCAAAGAACTGGAAACTACAACTTGGAGACAAGGTGAAGTTTTTGGTCACGTCTGAATCCAACACGATCTCCGATCGAGCATCTTGTCGTTCCTCCCTCTTGTCATGGTATTTGCAAAACTTGGTACTTCGTAGAGGAAACAACTGAAGTGTCATCGTTTTAGAATCCTTGTCGCCGTTGATGTCAACGACGTTGTGTCGTCGGTCTTCGTTGTGAGATTCGACGACACTGTGTAGATGTTGGGTCTTCCTTGTAGGGTTTATGAGTTGACAATTCCATGTCTCATCTCTTTCCTCTGACTCTCTTCTTGTTTCTTCTTCTTCCCATTCAACCAATTTTGTTGGTCTCTGTGTTTCTGTACATTCCTGCATGGGAAGAAGATTCTGTTTTCATTTGTCTATCAATCACTTGATATATATATATATATATATTGATATCATTATTTAATATAATGTGTCATTTTTTGTTATATTTTTTTAAAAAAATCAGAACACTTCATATAGCCTTTAAAACAGTTCAACAAGAGAGATTTCAAAGACTAAAATCCCAAATCAACTAAAAAAAATGTATATCTATGATTAATCGTCACTTTTAACATTTTTCTTCGGACGGCTTGAAAATTTACCGAAGATTCTAAAAGTGAAAATCAGTATTAATTAAAGAATACATGACATTACAAGAGTTTAGCACAAAACTTACCTTACTCATATACTATGTTAAATTAAAGTACGTTTAACTCAAAAGTATAAACGAATATGTTATACGGTGTAAATTCAATAATACACTACATAATAAAATTAGGTATCGTACACACCAAAATGTGTGCAAAGAAAACAAACATGTATGGTAAAAACGTTTACGTGAGATTTAAAGCATGCTTAGAATTGATTTTGATACAATTAAAAGCACTTTAAATGTTTGATTTTACTCTTTTAAACATGAAATGCTCCATCAAATGTATGTTTAATTAAGCGTAAAAACGAGAAGGATATATTGTCATTATGTGAACAAAATAGATTAGGGGTAAGTAAGGGTAGTGTGTGTAGGACAGCACAAACCCCAAACATCTCTCATCCCTCACACTAACCCAACCAATGCATCAGCTTTTAGGTCCACTCTTTTTAATTTCCACAACAATTCCATTTTCTTGTCCTTAATTAATTTTAGAGAAAAAAACATAATTAAAATTAAGTTTTACTAATTAAAATCAATTTTATATTTTCACTTCATATATTTAATATGCATTAATATCGAAGAGCGTAAGTGAGTCATCCGAACAATGATACTTCAAATATATACTATTATAAATAGTCGATGCGTTGGAGATTGAAATGAGTATTTTGGATAAAAGATTAAAACTTTGATGTGGGTTTTGGAAAATAGGAAATGGGTTTGATTTATTTATTGAAAAATGGTAAAGGAGAGAGAGTTTAGAGAGAGAGAGAGAGAGACCTGTGAAAGTAGAGTAGTAGTAGAGGGTGGTGTTGGGCTTCCCGGCCACCTGCACTTCGTCTTTGTCTCTTCAATTTCGTACCCTTCTTTTTCTCTCTCTGTATTCACATTATCCAACACTGAACCAATTCAAACTTTCTTCCTTTTTTTTTTTTTTTTTTTGACTTTTCCAAACGACAATTAGAATAAGAAGAAAAAGAAAAAAACCCCAAAATAAAAAACTTTTGAATAAATATTTAATTCTATTTTTGTGGGGAACAAAAGATAGCAGCAAGTCCTATATGCATCTAATTTTTATAAATCGAAGTTTGAGATTGTAATTACCATATTCATCGTGTTTTAGAGGTGTTTTTTGCAATTCACTCTAAATTTTATTATTTAAACCTGGAAAAATTGGTTAAATAATAATAATTTTATAGTAAAATTTAAATAAATAACAAAAATAAATAAAAATTAGGGAGATTAGGTTTAAGCTTCATTGAAACTACAGAGATTAACGGAAAAAACTTCAAGCTCCATGGCCGGACATGGTAAAATTCTAACATATTTTTAAAGGAATTGTTATGAATAGGGATATTTTAAAATATAACTAAATCTATCAAATTTTCTATATTTCATATTTTTTGGTGTGTGGTGGTGTGAATTTGTTTACCAGAATATTTGGTTTGATCGGCGGCAGTTTGACGGCGTCGTTTTTGGCGTTCTCTAGCCTTGTGATTTTGAAACCAATAAAAGACATTTTTGCCTTCTATTTTGCCATAGCGGCGGAGCTGGGCGGTGATGTGTTGGATTTGATCAGCGGAGGGCGTTCTTGTCCCCCGCCGGTAAAGCTCCTCCAAAATTCTCAACTGCTCCGCCGTTGGATTCCATCTTGATGAGCTCACTACTATTGGTATTGTTGGAGTTGATGATGATGAACTCTTTTCATTATTCAACAAGTACTCTCTCTTTCTTTCCACATTCAAAACATTACCTAAAAAAAGAAACCATAACCATATCATCGAACTCAAAAGCTTAAACTCATAGATTGCATTCAAACCCTAATAACATTAGGTCAAAATCTATTTATACTCATAGTACATGTCAAACTAACGAGCTATTCTAATTTTGTCGATCATTTGAAACTTAATGACTTATGATTGCAAGTCGAAAAACAATGTATAAATTCTTCCGCAACCTAGAATATTAATCGAAATATTGTAAGTATATTCTTAATATGAACATAGCTTCACATGTTAGGTTTTAAAAAGAGAATAACAACACATACCGAGATGGTAACATTGAGAAGAGAAGTTAGGACGAGCATTGACACGAAGGGATGGTAATGGGCGAGGGACGAGAGGTCGAAGCTTACGACCGCCATGAAAGGTGGCCTCCCAGAAGCAACATTCTCCGCCATTGTCATCATAACCAAATGTCCACATTATTTTCTCAAGAAAAAGACACTCAAGGAGGAAGAAAGTTGGAAACTTTTAGCCTTTAATTAGTTCGATGATAATAATAATAATAATAAAAAGAATTAAAATATATAACAGAAGAAGGGAATGGAATGGTTTTGGGAATTGAAACACAGCTGAGAGGGAAAGCAGAAGGGAACAAAAAGGAAAGAGAAATAAAGGTTTTTAGGGTTAAAAAGTTAAATAAATAAAAAGAAAAGGGTTTGTATAATAATAAGCAAAAAGTAATGGGGGTATTGGAAAAGTATTTCAAGTAAGTGTTTGAAGTTGCAAACATTAAGAGATGGTGATTGATCAATATAACATCACAGATGAGAGAGAGAGAGAGATTGGTTCATCGATCCCAACATAATTCAATAGATAGAGTATTAACCGTCATTTCAAATAAAGATCAAGGATTTTGATCTCTCGTTCTTATAATTGTTGAACTAAAGAAGATTATCAACTCCCAACGTCCATAAATAAGTGAATCAAGTTTACCGTGTGACCTTTATACGTTAACTAGTCAAAACAAACATAGCTCAACTGATAAAGTGATTCAACGATGAATTTTGTGATCGAACCTAATAGTGGCACACATTTGGAAAAGCATTTAAAAGTGTAGGTATGTAAGGATTGATATTAGGTGAAGTTGAGGAGGTAGAGTAGAGAGAGAAATAAAGGAGGAGAGAGAAAATGAAGGGTGGAATTCTGGAAGAAAGGGGTTTCTTTTGGGGATAAGAGAATGGAAAACGACATGACGAGATGATGAGGATTATCATAAGCTTCATCATACTCTTATCTTTCTTTTTTTTTTTTTTTCTCTCTTACAAAAACAAAAAATATATATTCCAATAAATTGTTTGTGGGCCCGAAACAATATGACTGACAATTTTACATCGTTGAATGTAGAATTGTTGGAATTGTGACTAGAATTACTGAATTAGAGAATTCTGTCAATTTTAAATCTTTGATTCACTCAACAATAACAGGTTGAACTCGTGAGTTCATGCTCTGATATCAGTGACAAATCTAGAAATCTAGGTGACGGACTTGAACCTGGGTCTAGAGGGACTGGAGACAGTTTTACTACTAGGTTAACTTCTGATATTGGTATTTTTTTCAATATTTTATATGTATATATCATATAGCATAAAGTTGAGAGGGGCTCGAGCCCCCCCTGGACTTATACTAAATCTGCCGAAGTCTAATATCATGTTAAATTAAGATGATGGATTCTTGCAATGAAGTATATATATGTGTGTGTGTGTATATATATTTAAAAAATCTATTTTTAAAACTACACTAATATATATTTTCTCCGTGAAATATCAAATCATCAACTTTTCGAGCGTGACTTAGTAATGGAACCATAATTACTTTTCCATCTCTTATTATTAGTACCTATAATATATTTATTTGTTTTTGTTTTTGTTATCTTGTGAGTCTCATAAAAAAGAAAAAAGAAAAAAAGAAAAATGTAATAATAATCCATTGTCAAGTGGCTTTCACACTAAATTCTCCATTCCAACTGCCTCCATGAGCTTTCACTCTCTATCATCTGTTTCTCTATGTAAAAGGTTTAGGGTTTACCCATATGATCATATCTCACATACTTAAATTATTCTACCAAAAATATTTAATTTCATCTATGGTCCCTCTTTCCAACCTTTCTCTGCAAAACAGTCCTTCTCCCCCAAACCATATTATATA
>JBBPDJ010000008.1:15489127-15506992 GCA_037974625.1 Cucumis cinereus
GAGAGAGAGAGAGAGAGAGAGAGAGAGAGAGAGAGAGAGAGAGAGAGAGAGAGAGAGAGAGAGAGAGAGAGAGAGATTAGGTCACCTTCTAGGTTAATGATAACGAGAGGTCGACCCCTTTTTTTTATAATTTAAAAAAACAAATAAATAAAAATTAAAAATAAAAACTCATTTCGATCCATTATGTTGTTTCATCATCAATGTTCGTTCACATGCGTCTAACACTCAAAACCAAACAACACCTAAAGACAAATATTTAAATAAATAAATAAATCCTTTTTTCTAAGAGAAAAGAATATTTTTCTAAATAAATTCTAAAAATTCGATTTTAATCCTATATTTTTAATAAACCTTAAATTTAGTCACCAAATTAATTAATTTATGGTTGATTTATTAAAAATACTTGTAATATAAATTGACTTTCTTACATAAAAGTTATTAATCAATTTCAACAAAAAAAAAATTAAACTTAATTCTAAATTTAACCTAAATTGAAATTAACTATACTAAAATTAGACACATACAAATAGATCTAAAATGTAATAAACTCCAAAATATAACTAACTTAAATATTATTTTAAAAAAAACATGTAATTTAACGAAAAAAGAAAAATAGGAATATAATATTAAAAAAAATCATTAAAAATAAAAATTGGGGAAAGGGGATTAGTTTTAAAGGTTTAACAAAGCGTCTCTGTTTTTTTGGCAGAGCAGAGAAACAGAGAAATGGCGGATTCGTTGGACGAAGAGTGCGATTATCTCTTCAAGGCGGTTCTTACGGGCGATTCCGGCGTCGGAAAATCCAATCTCCTCTCTCGTTTCTCCAAAAATCAATTCCGATTCGACTCTAAGCCGACGATCGGCGTCGAGTTCGCTTACCGGAATATTAAGGTCGCCGATAAACTCATCAAAACCCAAATCTGGGACACCGCCGGCCAAGAAAGGTCAATCTTCTTCTCCCTCAATCTTCTTCTTCAAAATTTTTATGATAAAATTAGTATAAAAATTTCTTTAATTCGCTTTCTCTGTTTCGATTAAGTTCTAAGTGTTCAACGAATAATTTATAACTTTTTTTTTTTTTTGAGAACAAATAATTTAGGTTAGATAATATATTTATAAACTAATATAAGTTTAAAAATGAAGTATTGGTTAATTTTTAGCAAGATGATCAATTTTCAAATTTTTGTATAATTGTTATTTCTACAACTTATAATATATTAATTACATAATATACATATTTTAATTTAAAAGAAAATTTCGTTTTAAGAAATAACATAATTATCTGCCAAATACATATTTTAATTTTGTTTTAAGAAATCATCAAATACGTATTTACTTACTCATAAAATATTATTTGTTTTTTAGTACGACAATTACGAAAATAGAATATTGAACTTTAATATCGAGAAAGGAGCTAAGTTTAGTTTTGACTAACTTTATACTCGAGTTACTTGGTATCGTTTCTTTTAACATTTTTTAATATACTAAATTAATAAGAATAATATATAAGATATGATAATGGATTTTTTTTTTTTTTTAGAATTAGTGCATATCCCTAACCCTTTTAAAGAGATGTTTTCTTAAAATAAGGAAGAGATTTCTCAATTGAAAAATATATCTCTTAATAATTGAATTATGCTTCCGTTCATTGACTTCAACTTCGTAAGTTTAAGATCATAAATATTCCTCTAGGGTTGCTGGCCCCAATAATGATCGAACTTATTAGGTCAAACTTTTGGGTTAAAAAGAGATGAAATTTTGATCTTTTTGGAGGGACCCATAAACCTAAAAAGAGAGATTAGACTCGTCCTCTAGTGATTGATTGAAGGCTAATATGTCCTCAAATTAAATTATACATTTCCATCAAATAAAAAGTTTGACATAATATTGCCTCTAAATTTATAGTAATTATTATTATTTTGATAATAGGGAGATCGTCCATTTTTTTCGACAATATGTGAGATAAAAGAATCGAACCTCTTACTAGTATAAACACTATATCAGTTGAACTAGGTTATTTTGACATTGAACCTCGAGTTTAATAGTATGAGATATATGTTAGCACGAAATTTATTATTTGAAAATTCTATTATTATTATTATTTTTGAAATGAAAGTTGGAGCTATAATCTAAGATATTGATGAATCCACCTTTCCATACCAAATTTTATTCTCTCGAGTCATGAGCCACTCTCCAACAATAATTAAGATAGTTTTAATGACGGTCTTTAAAAGTCATTATTTAAGGACAAAAACACTTTTCATAAATTGGAGGCCATTCTTTTAGGTTTGTTTGATTTAAAATAATTTTATATTCAAGACATGAAGTTAAGAGTTTGTCCCAATTAGTGTTGGAATGTTGTTTACTTTGTTTCTTTAATAATTTGTTTAATCATTTGAAATTTGTACTAATTTCAGCTACAAAACATATAAACATTTTTTTTAATTAAGTTATAAACTTTTTAGTTGTTCCATCAAATTTTACTATATATATATATATTAGGATAATTTTGTATTTTTCATATTAAAAAAAAAATTCTGTCTTTTTCTTTTGTTAATTTATTGTAGAACAATAGTCACTTATTTATTCGGTTAAATGATAGTATAACTTGGACGAATTTAACTAAGGTTTTTTTTTTTTTTTTTTTTGTTGATAATTAACTTTAATATTTGGACATAGAAGAAAATTATAGTAATTAATGTCGTTTTTTGTAATTATTTTTCTTTTTTCTTCCAATGAGGATTTGACACGTCAAAACTAAAGTAAAAAGACATCCGCAAACAAAGGACACGTATGTTCCGAAAAGGCGACAAGTGTCTAAAGGTTCTTTATCATCATTTTTTCCCCTTTAAAAAAACTTTTAAAAAATTAAAAATTCAATTTTAAGTTTGGTTTAGTCTTTCATACTCTTTAAAAAAAAAATCTTAAATTCAGTCCTTCGTTGTTTTTTTTCCCCCAAATTTTTTAAATTGACATTTTCACAATAAAATGATATACATGAAATTTCTTAATCAATTTATTTCGAAGGGTATATACTAAAAAGGTACAGAACTAAAAGATGACGTTAGAAAGTATTATGATCTAAAATTGAATAAGTTTTGAAGTACGATGACCAAAATGGTATTTTGATTCATTAAAAAATTATAAAGAGCGTTTAAAGCAAGAAGTAAGGTGTAAAGCTGTATAAACCGTAATTAAAGTATGTGTTAGATATCGTATGTATGGTTATTTAATCTAGAGTTGTGAAGTCTAAGTTTAAAGTAGTTAATAAACATTACGGTAAATATAGTGTTAAAATATAGTTTTTACCCATTAAATTTAACTCTATTTTTAATTTGGCATATTTATGAAAAATTGGTACTTTAATGAATCTTATGGCTTAGATTTAGTCCTAGTGGTTTTGAGTTTTGTTTGTCGTTTAACATCTAAATCTTAAATGTCGATATTTAACAACACTATATACAGATTTAGGGCAATTACAAGTTCTTATTATCGAGGAGCATTAGGAGCATTACTTGTTTACGACATAACTCGAGAGGCTACATTTGATAACGTAAAGAAGTGGTTACGAGAGTTGAGAGAGTTTGGGAATCCAGATATGGTGATCATTCTAGTTGGAAACAAAAGCGACTTACATCAATCTCGAGAAGTGCAAGAAGAAGAAGCGCGACGTTTGGCCGAGTTGGAGGACTTATTTTTCATGGAAACTTCAGCCAAAGATAATTTGAACGTGGAAGAGGCGTTTCTTGAAATGGTTCGTAGAATCCATGCCATCGCTTCTCAAAAGACGTTGGATTTGCATAAAAAAATCGAAAAGCTTGTTGCTTTTCCAAATGGAAAAGAGATTGTTAGTATTCATGAAGTAACTCCAACCAAACCCAATTCATATTGTTGCTCTTTATGAAAGTTTTGTTTTAAATGGTGAGTTTAGCTTATAGTTTGGTTGAACTTAATTATATTATAAATATTTTATTTTTAGTCTATAAATATAAATATTGTGTAATTTCAAATTTCCATTTTTCATTTTCCCTCTTTTTATTTAATAGTTATAGGGTTATCCCAATTAATTTAAAATATTAAGATTTAATAACTTATTAAATTTAAAATATTATATTGGATAGATTCATTTTTAGGTTAAAAGATTGTATTTTTAAACTTTTAAATTATGTTGCATTTTTAAAGGTAGATGAGTCATGTAATAAAGATATTGTAATTAAAACATTTTTATTTATTTATTATGAAATATTTAAATGTTGATTAATGCAACCATCTTGCAAGTCGAGGAGTATGATTAATGTCAACTTTAGTATAGTTCAACTAGATACATCAATCGACAGTCACGACTTCAAATATTTATCTCACATGTCATTGATTAAATTGAAAGTTTGAGAGTGTCGTTCGTAAATTTTGCAATTTTTACCCAAAAAATATGAGCACGTGTGCAAAATTATTGTGAAGATCTTCTCAGTTATTACTTTTGCTATATGGCACATGTGCAATCTACTTGTTTTTTACGAGCTAATCCCTTCTAATGTTGATCCTATTCGATGGGGCATTGAATTTGATGAATTTAATCGTTAGTTGCTTTTTCTAAATGCTTCGCAAACCCCTGCTTCAATTCGTGAAGATGCTTGTTGTTGGTTTTGCCACTCTTCACGAGTCTTTCAAGTGAACCCCAATTTATTCGACAATCCTGAATGATGAAGTGAGTATTAGGGCAATTGTTCATGACTCAAATGGTGATGTTATAGTTGCTATGGAAAATCATTTTTCGATAATTGGATGCGTTGTACTACTCATTGAGAGTATTGTCACTGCAGGAATTTCTAAAGCTCTTGAAACTCATATATTCTCCTACTTGGATCGAAATATATGTTCTAATCATTTGGAACCTTTTAGTTGGAAAAGTTCGATTCACGAATGAGGTTCAGACTTTCATTGACTTCATTCCAAATCTTCGAGTCTTCATCATTGTAGTTCTATCCAAGATTTTTCTTTAAGTTAACTACAAAAATAACTCCGTCGCTTACGATTTAACCGATACTCAAAGATTTAGATTTTCAACGGTCTGACTTGAAGAACACCTTTCGAGCCATTTATGCTCTTCTTTTCCTTAGTTTTTCTTTGTTGTACCAAAAAAACTGCCCTAAAAGTAAATGGCTAAAATAAAATAATTAAATAAATAAAATAATTAGGTGCGTCGGTTACAGCATCGGTCTCACTCCCTCCGTGACAGACCACTGATCGTGCGCCAATCTTTGGGACTTAAAACCTTGGCCCCACACAGACACCTCAGCAATAATCCACGTGTAACCTTCCACGTAACCTACTTGTCGCTTTAGCCTTTCTCGGCTTCCTCTCTTCCTATCGTTCTTTCTCGTTCCGATTCTCGGCAACTGCAAGTGCGACCTCTCAATCGAAATCCTCAACAACGCTGCTATGCAACCAATAATTTTATGAATGTGAATCATACTTCTATTATGTTTCTCCTCTGATTTCAGTTCCTCAAACGACGAAGCTGGATCGTGGATTTGAATCATGGCTAATTGGATCTCCTCCAAGCTTAAAGCGGCCGAGAGCATTCTCCAGCAGGTGAGTTTCCCCCTTCCTTTTCTCTTTTTGTTGCATTTATGAGGGTTTGGTGGGATGTTATGTGGATGTTCGATTTTCTTTTGTTTTTCCGTTGTCTGTAAAGTTGTAGATCCGAAATTAGCTTTGTGTTATGGTTTTTGGAGAATCGAGCTGCGGATTGTTGTGTTGATAGTGGAAATTGAATGTATGTTTTGATTTGTTTCGTGTCGAGGTTGGTTTTGTTTAATGTTTTTGTGAAATGGATGATTCAGATCGATCAGCAAGCGGCGGAGTCGCTTAAAAAGGGGGAAAGACCTCCAGGTGTGGATAATTTGGAAGCCGCTGGAAAAGCTGGAGATATTTTGCCTTTGAAGGATCAACTCAAGAAGAAGAATCAAGTAGATAACGATTATCGTGGAAAATTGCGAAGTGATCTAAGTTTGAAAGTGAGTAGAAGCCAGGATAATCTGATTTCTGCCTCATCAAAACCCTCGCCGTCGTCAAAATCACCTACACTAACGGACAGTGACTGGACCGAACTGCTCGGTACACCTTCAACTTCGCCTGCATCCCGCAGTAATGGAGCGTCTTCAATTCGTGGGGCGAAGAGAGAAAGTCGCAGACCAAGTAATGCAGGTTCAAATATGTCGGTGCTGGATTTCAAGAAAACTCAGAACAACGCTAATAGCAACAAGTCTGTTGGGGAAAGAAAGAAATTAAACAGGAAGGCAAGTGATGTGGACGAATCTAATATTTCAGTCTCGTTGGGGACAAGTTCAAGAGTTGATGTGATAAATGACAAAAATGTTACGCATTCTGAAGGTCAAGAATTGGACAAGAAACAAGCTGGAGGCAATATTTTAGTTGAAGCAAAAAGTGTGGAAAAAATGGAAATTGGTGGGAATTTTGATTCCAAGGGTTTTTCTTCAGAGAATTCTGTGCTGGCAATAAAAAATGGTCAATCCTCTGAAACAGCGGCGAATACAGATCAAACTAAAAGGATATCTGATACAAATACCATTTTGAAAGACGCTCAGAGTCGTCGAGAAAGTGGTGTTTCTGGGAAATATAAATTAGATGAAGTTTCTCATAGTTCTATATCTGATGATGTGAGAAAAGAGTGGACAGGGTCTTCAACTAGTGATGGGAGTTCTGGTTCAGATTCAGACTCAGGTTCAGCTTCTGATTCTGAAATTGAACGTGAGAGAGAAGAAATGAAAAGGAGGAGGCAGAAAATTCTGGCAGAGAAAGCAGCAGCCAAAGCCATGGAGGCTATCAAGGAACAGGAAGACTTGGTGGCTAGACTGGAAGGCGAGAAGCAGAGCCTAGAAAAGATACTGGAGGATCGAGCAAGAAAGCAAGCAGAAGAGGTGAAATGTGCAGTTTCTTTCTTGTCAATTTTAGCATGAGTTTGATTGCTCATGAATTTTGTATGCGTGCCTACCCAATTTGAATTTTGAAATTGTGGTTCTATTATACCACAAGAAAAGAAAAGGTAAACGCAGGAATATAGTAATGTGCGTAATTTATTCAATCATATTTATAAATCCCAAATTGGGATGAAACTACACTTGGTGTTTAGTCCATGGGCCTACCTTCTGCTATGTGGTCAGTGGAAAAGGCTATCCATTTATGAGGCACCTTTCTTGAGTTTTATAATCTCTGTTAAATACATTTTTCATATTTTGTACTCTGTTTGGAATGGATTGTGAACAATATCCATGAGTGTGTGGAATATGGATTTTGTTTTATAATGCATATCCATATATTTTTAAAATTCAGGCTACAGAGCTGCAGACATCTATGATGGAAACGATGGAGGCTGTTGAGCTTGAGAAGCAGAAGCACAATGAAACCCGTAGAGAAGCCCTTGCAATAATGGCCAAGCTTGAGGTAAACCAACCCATATCAGAGATATCAGTTTTTGAAGTTCTGTTTGTCCTTATGGTCCTCCAAGTTCTTTTGGCAATATTTCTTTAAACTTTTTGAAGAATATTCCATGAGCATTTTGTTTTATCTTTTTATCATTACTGAAGTAAATATGTGTGGTTTGCAGACTGAAAATGCCTATCTTGCAAGAACTCTTGCTTCTGTGCAATGGAATCTTGAGTTAGAGGTATGATAAGGAATGGTAGTGGAACACTGAATATTATGTTGATGTGTTGGAAGACGTGTTTATTTTCATGCTGTTTAGCCCTTACTAGCCATGAATTCCCCTTTTGAACTTAGTAGCCATGTTTAGCTTTCTTGCTTGAACTTTGTAGTATTTCTGTAAGCTTATGGACATATTCAATATTTTCGCCTCTAGTTCGTACTCTAAAAGTAATCAGTGGATGAGAACAATGAAGCTTTATGTTTCATCTTTTTGAACCAGGGTAACCGGGTTGCTGGACTTCGACAGCAGATTGAATTGAAAGAAACGGCTCATGAAGGTACAAGTTTTAGTCCGTACAAATTGGTCTTACTATTGATGTGAGAATAAACCCTCTCCACGTTTTCAAAAGAAAGAGTTTGTTGCGTGAATTATTAAGGCCCCCTGAAAGATGAATTCTAATTCTGATTGCCTACTTGATTGAAATCGAGTATTCTATTTGGAATTTGGACTTTTCTTGAAAGCCCTTTCTTTGTTGTAGAACTGAAGAGGAGGATCGCAAGCTCTCATCAAGCTGGAACATCCACAAAACCAGTAAGAATTTATTTGCTTGTGATTGTGCGAATGCTCTTGTAGCAGTTTCCTTCCTTTTCCCTTCCTCAGATAATTTTCCTTCTCTGATAGCTTCTACTGCAAAATGTTGTAGTTGGCTTTTAAAGGAATTGGATTTGAATTGGAGATTCTTGAGGCAGAGCACTCTCTCATCACTGATAAAGTCCTCCAACTGCAAGAGAAGGTTAGCTTTTCTAGTAATGGAACTGAAAATCCCATATTTTTATTTTTCTTCCCACAAAGGATTCTAATCAACGTGTACTCATTCAGATGATCTTTTGATTTATTCATCAACAGAATCTTCTCTCCTTTCTAATTTATAGGCATAAAATATTAGTTTTGATAGTTGCACAAAAGCAGGGTACGAGTTCCTTAGCATCATTTCGTTCTCTCTCTTTCAAGATTGATGATATTTTGACTGTGAGTATCATTTTAGTTTGGTAGATATCATTTGACATTTTGTATTCTTCCAATCTTTATCACCCCCCCCCCCCTCTCCTCTTAAAAACCTAATTTATGTATTATGTCATGAAAATCCTATTCATAGTATCCATATGATTAAGATTCTTAATTGTGCATCCTTTGAGATTTGTGGATCCAGTTCTAGATGAATTTGCATACTTGTTAGAAAAATCTTCTGCTATTTCTATAAACAGAGTATTGTACCAAAACGGGGTTGGGGTGCATCATGCTCTGACCATCTCTTGGCATTTGCCTCTCCTCTCGTCAAGTCAATAATTATGGGGAAATGTGCACATTTTGTGTCACAGATTTTTTTTTGTAATACCAAAATGTTGATATTGTCTATTTATAAATGTGCCCGTAGATCATGCAGATGACCCATTCGTGCAGAAGAGAGTTGTGTTTTTCATTTTAAAAAAAATAAATAAATCTGTACTGTATTATCAATGTTTACATTTTCTAATCATTCAATTGTATAAATGTTTATCTTGAGGCTTTGAAGAGAACTATAATACTCGTCTTGTCTTCTTGTTAATTACAGGGGAAAAAGTTGGAAGAAAACATAGCGTTGATGAGAAAAGAGATGGAGGAACCGACTGAAGTTGAGGTTGAACTCAAGAGAAGACTTGGCCAGATGACTGACCATTTAATTCAGAAACAAGCTCAGGTTTGTCTTCCACTGTTTCTCCATTTAAACTGTGGATGGCAGATCTCCAAATTGTGTTCTCTCTCTCCACATTAGAAACTCTACATGGCACTATAGATACTCTGATTAAGTTATTAATTACTATTTTCTAGGTTAAAATATATAAACATAAAGAACCACAAACAGGATTGTGGCATGCTTCCCTAGCTTGAAGCTCTAGATATCAAGAACACTGAACATCTAACGAATGCATTAGGTGGCATTAATTAAAAAGGATTGTAAAAGCTAATATCAGCCGTTGCCGTTGATAAATTTAAGTTGAACTGTAAAAAAGAAAAAAGATCTTGAGTTTAAATTATCTTCATATTTTTCCATGATATAGTATGTGTTGGAAGGGCGGACAATTCTAAATGTGGCCATATATCATGCAGATGACCCATTTCGTCAAGGAACTCTTTTCAGTCTGCCATTCTTAAATTCACAAAATTGTTGTCTCTGTTAAATTTTGGCAAGTCTAACTTCCCCCTACAATATGTAGATGAACCATATCAAACAGTACCGTACTTTCCCTATGTTTAAGGAATCGAAAATTCCATCTGTTTCAAGATTCTTCAGCTGAACTGTATTTTTTCCCATCTGACCTAACACTCCAAGATAAAAGCAGCTTCTCGTATCATGCAATCTTTATAGTTGTTAACAGATATGCTGGGTAGTAGAAAGTGCTGAATATTTCCACTGTGAGTTCCAAACGGATAGGGATTACAAATGAGTTTTAAAGTGATTCTGTCCTTGTGTGAAAGGAGTTTAAGAATGACGTTTAATTCTTATTTGTCGAGATCATATCTATATTCCTTAGAGTTCTCTTTGCTCATCACAACCTTGTCAGATTATTAAACAGAAAGTAGTCCCATCCCATGCATTAAGAGAACTCACTATTGAAATTTGATTTTTGAATTAGGTGGAGGCACTGTCTTCAGAGAAGGCAACCCTTCTCTTCAGAATTGAGGTACTGAACCCCCATCCTTACATCTTTGCTAAATTGCAAACTTTAACTTCAACATGTACTTAGCATCGATTTTCGTGTATTTATTACAGGCGGTGACAAGGCAGCTAGAAGAAAGCAAATCAATGAATATGAGTGAGATTTCGAGGGACTTGGAGTCTGGGAAATGGGAAGTTTCAGGTTCAAAACTGAGACCGATGTTAGAAGGGAAGATTGACTCGGGGAAGAAACACCTAGGATCATTGATCCAGCAGCTGGATGCGATATATGTAGCAGGAATGGTGTTTATAAGGAGAAATCCTACAGCTAAATTGTGGTCAGTAGTTTACCTTGTATTCCTTCATTTATGGGTACTTTATATTCTCATGTCACATTCTCAAGTAGACACACACACCAAGTCTGGCGCTGTTATTTCCTTGGAAAACATCAATGCCTCTTTACACATGTGATTTTTATTACTCTCTTATTCCTTGGAACCACAAAAACACATAGATTACTCTCTTTTCATAAGTTTATACTAATAACCTTTTACATCTCTCTTTTTTCTTTTTAAATTGCGGTTGACCATAGGCTATTTAAGAATTTGGTAGCACTTTAGTAGGATTTTAGATTTTGGTTTAACTACAAGTTAGTCTCAACTTTGTTCTTTAAAAAATGTATAATTGGTTTGTGAACTTTTACAAATGTATCTATTTGGTCAATGGTACCAATCAATTGCTCCGCTTCATATAGCGGATCTAGAAATTTTATTGTAAATAGTGGGGCTTGAACCTGGATTTAGAGAGGGTTGACAGACAGTTTTTACCATTAGGATATCGTTTGATATTAATATCATTTCAGTTTTCTATATTATATAAAGAGCATAAAGTTGAGGGGGCTCGAGTCTCTTGGATCTATACTAAATCCACGCCGGTGTTCATATACCATTTTTAAACTTTATTTATAAAATATTTAGAGTTTCAATAAAGATTTTCAGAAAAAGTTCAAAAAAACCATCGTCAATAGGTTATTATTAATAGTTTTGAAAGTTTTAAGGTTTAAAAAAAATACTAGATTTCTATCCAAAACTATGGTAAGAGTGTTTTAATTTTTTTCTCTCTAAAGTCTAATGTCTAATGTTATTGAACCTTTTGAAAGTTAAAGACGTATTATAAAAACAAAATATTGAATTTTTATCCAAAATTATTGGTAAAATTATTTTAATTATTTTTTAAAATTAAATGTTATTATTGAACCTTTTGAAAGTTAAAAGACGTATCTTTAAACACTTCAAAGCTTAGATGCATTTTGTGTAAAAACTACTCTCTTTTTAACTACTCTCTTTTTTCCATTTCATTCACTTAGTTCACAATTGAACGCTCTATTTCTCGGTCGTATATATTTTAATATATATCTTAATTTATTATTTTAAAAAAAATAGATCTGATTAAGAGATCCAAACTTAGAGATGCTCCTTTGACATTTCAACTCTCAATTATTAGTCCAAAATGTTGTTCTCTTATTGAATGTCAAATTTGTCTTTCTTCCATCTTATTTTTCAACTCACCCTATTCCTAATAGACAATATCTACTTATTTTGTTTTTCTTAATCTAATTAAATATAATATTATATAAAAAAAACAATTGATTATGAACTAATTAAATATGTGGGACATGTGAATTGTGATGTATACTCTAATTAATAAATTAGATTAGATCATGTGGAATTACAGACAAAGTTTTGATAATGACACATCACATATCATGTTGATACATCTTAGTTTATTAGATAAGCATTAATCTTAATTATAATTAAAATATTATGCAAAAAGTCTTATGGCCTCATATCAAGGTCAATTTAATCAATTAAATAATTTCTTTTTTATATATGATTTTTCCAACCCATCATTCTCATATTTAAAACCCAAATCTTTGTTTAATAAACTAAATAAAAATCTTTAAATTACACTAAGCTTTGTGTTAGTTAATGAAGGAGAATAATTCCCAGCCACATTAATATTCCAAATCTAGTATTAGTGACCAATTTAATGTAATTAATGAATTAAGGTTAAAATAGGTTGAAATTCAAAATTAACATAATTTCATTTTTATGAGAAATTAAATCTTTATTTATTATATATTTGTAGTTATTTGTTTTAAATGCAAAAACTATTTTGTGTGTTTAAATATTAATAGAATAGGACAGCACTCATTGAAACTTTTTCCCTAACATATTAAACTTTATAACTTTATTTTCTTTTACCAATTTTTTAATATGTCTTCTAGAAAGTATAAATAAAATAAAATAAAATAAAATAATAAAACTAAACTAAAATAATAATTAAAAATGTAGTTTTCATGTTTTTTACCTTACCACATGGAGGATTTTTTTCTTATAATAATAAAAAATTATGAAAAATATTAGAACAACGATTGAAAATTTCAAAGTCGACGTTATATGATATGAGACATGGTATCATCAACCAATATGTCAAAAGTTTAAATCTACGGTTCTTAAACATTGATTTTTTTAACAAAAAGAATGATAAAAAATATTATTGATTTTTAGTTTTAACTGATTTTAACCATTCGAAAACAAAAGATTTAGATTACCTGTTTTGTACCAACGGCTTGAACTTATGTTTTAAAAGTTTGGGTTTGGCCGTTCTTTAATCTAATTTAGCTCAATAAACTTAGAAAACTAGTCTCGAAACTAATTTTCACCTACTTGATGGCTCACCTATTCTTTTTTGTTTTTACCCACTATACTTAACTGTCAATACGATTACCTAACACAATGTGTGAAATATAAAACATCACCTCACTATCATTGCAAATAAAAAAAGATCCTACGAAGCACTTCACAAAGTTATTGCTTCGAACATAAATAAAGATATCAATTACCATTTCAAAAGTAGTTAATCTCTTATGTTAATGTAATCTATTTAGATTTATATAAGTAGCGTAAAATGCAAAGATAAAAATCCAAACTTTATTCCTCATTCTCACTGAATTGAACCCAACCAAGAAGGAGGATGAATAAAATATTGAAAGGTTATGTATGGGATAGATTTATAAGCTTTTTGGTGGTCAAGATTTGCAAGTTGTACACAAATTTCCCCACAAGACTTCCATAATTGAAGAAGAAAGAAAGGCGAAGCAGAGAGAGAGAGAGAGAGAGAGAGAACAGTGAATTTGGAAATGGGATATAATGCATAGATGGCAGAGCCAGCGAGATTTTAGAGAGATCAAACAATTTTTGAAGCGCAGAGCGTGGCATTGCAATGCGGGAGCTTCGATCGAGTGGTTGTAATTTCAATCAAACCCGATTTCTTTGATCCTTCTTTTATGGGGAGTGGAACTCTCGTGGACGGTGTTCGTCGCTGGTTTCAACGTCGCACTTCTTCATCATCATCTTCTTCTTCTACTTCTAATTCTAATTTTGGTTCTAATTCTGATTCTTCTGACCCTAATCTCTATTACCCAAATCCCCATAAGTTTGATTATGTTGATAATGTTGGTGTTAATGGTGACCAATTGTTGAGTAGCGATTTACGCGCCCAATCGTCCATTGCCCACAAACGAAAACCTCTAAGGAAACAAACCCAACTCGGAGAAGAAGGGATTCTTGAGCAATTACCCGAGGAGGACGACGATCTTGATTACTCTGCCTTGAAGCTCATTAAAGTTCCTAAACGGATCAATCACTTCAGAAATCCTCCTCCTCCTCCTTCTGCTTTAATGGACTCCCACAAGAAGGTATTTGTTTGTTTCTTGTTGCTTCTTCTTTTTCTTTGATCTGGAGATCTGTGTTTAATTTCGTTTTGGTTTTTTCATCATATGGGATTTGAGATATTGTTTGGCTGTCTAGCTTTTTGTGTGTTCTTTTCTTATTAAAGTTGATTTAGGTTATCGATGAATGGATTTGAGATTCCTTGTTTGATCTTTATGTTTTGTTGGTATGTTTGTTTTTGATGATCTGGGGGACTCCTGAGAATTGTTGTACATGCTGGAAAGATTGAGTGGTGGTTTGGATTGGTTAGGTAATATGAAATGATTGCTGTTTGAAACATTGTCTTCCAGTAAATTTTTCTTTCATTTTCTTTGAATAGAAGAACTATAGGGATCAAACTTTTGACCTCTGATAAGAAAATCATGTCAATTACAATAGAGCTAAGCACACTTTCGATTTTCTTTCCGGGTTTGTTGGTAAAGTAGATATCGTGGCCTTAGGTCCCATCCCCTTGATTGGCTGCAGGGCCACGGTTGAAATTGTGGAACTATTCAATTTAAGAAGATGATTCTTTAGCATTAGAAAAATTAGGAACCTTGACCAATAAAAAATCGTCCCCCTTTTCACCACTGAAACCTCTCTTCTTGTAGAAAAAAAGCAAAAGAAAAGGATGTCCACTTCGACTTTTAAGTTTATTTTTCGAACAATCAATTTAAGAAGTCTACTCTACTGTTTTATAAAAACTGGGTTCTTGGAATTATTTGAAGTCCCCATCGCTGTTGTCTTGTATCTTACAATGTTCCAACTTAGCTGTCCTTGACTCTTGTATCCTTCTGGTTTCCTTCCATATTTTAAGGGATAAGACTTTTTCGAGTCCCATACTCCCTTGTCCATGTCTTCTTCCTCAATCAATAAACACGATCATCAATGATTTTCTATATTTGTCTGTAAAATATATTATCTAAAGAACTTTGTTTCATGTTAGAAGTATAATTTCTTATAACTCTTGTGTTAGGAAATGGACTTTCTTCTCCTCCCTTGGATGCATGTACATGAATGCAATTGATTCCTTTTTGGACCACCTGTTGAATACTCCAGCCTATTCTTAAGTTTTAAAAAAGAAGGGAAAAAAAAGCTCTTTGTTGAGTTGTATCATATTTCAGTAGGTGTATATATATGCATTCAAATAAAATATGTGATCGACTTTGTATGTTAAACTGGTAAGTAATTAGTTATAGGATTTTGTTAACTTGGAATTTTTAATGTTTTAATTTCAAGAGAGTATTCAGCCTTAAAATGAGTTATTCAAAATTTCTTCTAAATTCGTTCACATTGAAGAAGAAATTAGCCTCTAGCTGGGGCAACAACTATGGGATTCTTGATTCTTATATAAACTGTGGGATTTAATATATTTAGGCTCTTGGCAACTTTGAGACTTGTAGCATCTATATTCACTAAGTTCTTTCTCTGATATATAACTTCCGAATCAAATTTCATGTAAAATCCTTTGTTCTCATGTTATTTTTGCTATTTCATAACACTCTGAATGTTGTATAGGGTGGGTTGGAAACAGAATTTTTCACAGAGTATGGAGAGGCCAGCAGATATCAGGTTCAAGAAATAATCGGTAAAGGCAGCTATGGGGTTGTTGGTTCCGCCGTTGATACCCACACTGATGAGAAGGTTGCAATTAAGAAAATTAACGATGTTTTTGAGCATGTTTCTGATGCCACAAGGATTTTAAGAGAAATTAAACTCCTACGGCTGCTCCGTCATCCAGATATAGTAGAAATAAAGCACATTATGCTTCCTCCTTCACGGAGAGAATTCAGAGATATTTATGTTGTTTTTGAGTTGATGGAATCCGATCTCCACCAAGTAATTAAGGCCAACGATGATCTCACTCCTGAGCACCATCAGTTTTTCTTGTATCAGCTTCTTCGTGGTCTGAAATATATTCATACAGGTTGGTGGACTCCTGTATTTGCTATGAACTTTGTTGCTTTTTGAATTAACTGATCAACTTTTCTTTTCCTTTTTCCAGCAAATGTATTTCATCGTGATTTAAAGCCCAAAAATATTTTAGCTAATGCCGACTGCAAACTGAAAATATGTGATTTTGGACTTGCTCGTGTATCATTTAATGATGCACCATCTGCTATTTTCTGGACTGTAAGATTGAAAACTTTGCATTTCTAATTTCTTTGTTTGTTCTTTCTTGTTATTTTCCATTTTGATTGTGTTCCAAGAGTGGGGCTTTCCATGGTTTTCTTTTTTAATACTCTCTTTTTAAAGGACTACGTTGCAACTCGGTGGTATCGTGCTCCCGAACTTTGTGGCTCGTTTTTCTCAAAAGTAAGTTGTTTTGCACTGTTGGTATTTTTGGTTTCACTTATATCTAAAGTGCAACCCATCTTGTACTACCTTGGCCTTTATATGTGGCTTGCTGCTATTGTAAGAACCTACTTTCTACATTTCGGTAGCTGCTTAATATTATCCCTTGGGTAATTTGGATAGGCTATTGGGATTTAACGGATATAGCCATCTGGGGCAAAGTTTGTCAAGTGAGTTTTCATTTGTCACGAGTGGTTAATGTTGACCAATCTTATTTTTTTTATTCAGTACACTCCTGCAATTGATATTTGGAGCATTGGATGCATTTTTGCGGAAATGCTTACTGGAAAGCCACTATTTCCTGGGAAAAATGTGGTGCACCAACTGGATCTGATGACTGATGTGCTTGGCACACCTTCTGCTGAGTCCATTGCTAGGGTTTGTTATAAGATCTCAATGTTCACGTATTTCATTTTCTGCTTTTTTGTTTTTTGTTTTTCGAGGTTTTATAATTTTCCCAACTATCTTGAATGCAATTCTGCAAACCTTATACTCCAATGATAAAATTAATCAACTCAGGAGTTCACTAAACATTAGAGACATCAAGAATTCAATTTTTTTTTTTTTTTTTAGGATTCATTTGGCAATGTCTATTCACGGCAATGTTTTTATTATATTTACAGATTCGGAATGAAAAGGCAAGAAGATACCTTAGTAACATGAGGAGAAAGCAGCCTGTTCCTCTCACACAAAAGTTTCCCAATGCTGATCCCTTGGCTCTCCGATTGCTTCAACGCTTGCTTGCATTTGATCCCAAAGACCGTCCCACTGCCGAAGAGGTAAATGAAGTTATTATTTATAGGTTTATTCTATAGGTATTTGGATAACATGACTCATTTTTTTTTAATAATGTTCTATGGCGATGTATTCAGGCATTAGCTGATCCATATTTTCATGGTTTGGCTAACGTGGATCGAGAACCATCAACACAACCAATTTCAAAACTTGAGTTTGAATTTGAGAGGAGAAAGTTAACAAAAGATGATGTTAGAGAATTGATTTATCGAGAGGTCTGCCCTAAATGCAAGTGCTCGATTCTTTAACTAGTTACCATTATAATTTCATTGATCGTTTTGTTTGACGTAAACAGATATTGGAGTATCATCCTCAGATGCTACAGGAATATCTCCGCAGTGGAGAACAAACTAGCTTCATGTACCCAAGGTGAAAATCAGTTTTTATGATAAACCATGAGTACAACATTAACCCCTGTTAACCTTTTGGAAAATTCAAAGACAAATAAATTCATTTTCTTCAAATATATATATAGATATATAGATATATATATAGAATAAACTATCTTTTCAAATGAATGTATGTATATATATTTTGAAATTAATTTATTTTTACTTTTTAGTATATGAAAATAATTT
>JBBPDJ010000008.1:15507092-15559762 GCA_037974625.1 Cucumis cinereus
GGCCAGGGGGGGGGGGTGGTGTTTTCAAAGAGGTGTTGGAGGGGGGGGCACTTGCCCCCCCCCCCCCCCCCCAAAAAAAAAAAAAAAGAAAAAAGATCGTTATTCTATTAAATGAAATTTGGTTGGCTATTTCAAAGTACACTGGCATTGTTCTTTTTCTTACAAAGTATATTTTGGCATTCGTTTATGCCTTGATCAACAGCAGGTTTATTTATTGTTATTGGTTGTTTTCATTAATTTTACTCTTTCAAATGCCATAACTTTAATGAGGACAAATGAACTCTACATGGAGGTCTTATTATTATTTATTATTCTTTTAATATTTTAAATTACGGAGATGCTCAGTTGGTATTTGTTTGAAGACATTGTTTATTTCACAACATAATCTTGAATCAAATTTCACACAATAACCTCTCTCTCTTATCATGTCTTCATCGCTATCAATTTTTACTCAGTGAAGGTGATAGATATTTACACAACATTGACTTGTATTTTGTTTGAGACACCGTTCGCTGTGTTTCAGTGACATGAACATAAAGAAATTTGAGCTTTATATAGATGTACAACTTTCATTGCCTTCAATTTTTACTCAGGCCATCTGTTAGTTAAATTTTCATGAGAATCATGGTTTACGAAGTCAACGTTGTATCTATCCTTTCATTGTTAAATTTTCATGAGAATCATGGTAAGTTGTTTAGTGCTATTAAACACCCAGTATTACAAAAGATATCCTTGTTGAACAGGATGGTTTGCCTGTAGCATCAATAAGTCGACGTCTTGTGAAGGAAGCAATCCGTGAGCGACGATGTAAAGATAACTGTACTGCAATTGTCATTGTCTTCAGGCCCAAATGATAAGGCAAGGAATAATTCCAAATCTGAGATTTCTGTGCGACTAGTGCTGTATAAGCGAGCTCTCAAGATGCCAACTTTTTTGTACAAGTGGACTCCTTTGCGAGTTTGTGGAATTCCCAAGAGTTAAGAGGTATGGAGTATTTGGAAACTGATTTGGAAACAGTGACACAACCAGTGTATAAATTTGTGTGCAACTTCAGTTTCAAGATTTTGTAAGATACTGATGTTATTACCTTCCAACAATATTGTGCAAGTAAAGATTTTCTTAATTGTTTGTATGTTGGTGGAATATGTATAAACACAACTATAGTGTTGATTTCATGGTTAGATATGTATTCTTGTCTATAACCAAACAATCAGGAGTGATGATTTCATGATTGGAACTCAATGATATTCAATAACTAAAATCACTTCAAAGTAGGGACATCCTGATTGCAATATCTTGCATTGAACTTGATTATGTACCAATTTTCCTCTACTCTGTTTTAAGCTGTGATTGTCAGGTTGTGCTTAAAGTTCATGGGCAGTTGAACCAATCAGGATGGCTGAGATTATTATGATTAGTTTAAAGGGAATATATTTACTTTCTTGATTGTATGATGCAAATCAATCTTCTTCCCATGAATACTCACATTGTTCTTCCTCATTGATTTAAGTTGCATTTTTTTATTTATTTATGTTTTTTTCTCTTGGTGGAAGAATCTCATGATTGGAATGGTAAATAATTGGTGGAGATTCGTTTGATTTGTATTGTAATAAAGAGATCTATGTGTCGCTTACTTGTCATCACATGAATTTATTGTATTCATTTCTCTATTGTATTGTTTGATAATATTTATATATTCTAAGAGATGGACCATTGAGAACCACTCCCATTAATTAAAGGGATTATAATTATAGACATTAAAACCTCTAGTTGCATATACATGCATCATAATTAAAGATGGCTTTCATATTTTTCTATTATTTTTAAGGCAAACAATAAGAACACAGGGGCTTCTTAGGAAATGGTTAGAAATGTATCACTTTTTTTGGTCAATAACAATTTTTGGCTCATTCTATTGTATCATGACCCGAATCGATATTTCCACCAAAACAAAATTTGCATTTCTTTAAATGGCACATTCATACCGACAATTTTTTTAGTTGTTTCGTAGAATCTTGGTTAGTACGAACATTGAGACTTGATATTGTTTTGTACAATTGTGACAAATACTTGTTTTCTTCTCCTTCTATGGATGGAAGAGTTGTGTGAATTTAGTTTTTTTCGTCCCTTTTGAGAATTAGATTAACATTGACCACACGTTGAAATCGTCTTGGTTTTCTTCTTTTAATCTTTCTTAGAACGGGAGGACAATTTTACGACTTTTGGAACATATCCTAATTTTGTAAATGAAACGAGAGAGGAAGAAATATTTTAATTTTCAACCAATTTTGTAAAACTTTTCATTCTAAATTTCCCTCTATGTTCCTCACAGATTTACATAAAAGAAAAATAGCAACATATAAATTGTCCCAACAATAAAAAATTGTCCAATCAATAATCACAAGCACATGCCAATCCTTGGTTCTTCCCCTCATTTTGATTCGTTCCACTAACAATAACACCAATTGATCAATTTTTTCTTCATTTTTAACAACACACCAACATCATAATCAATATGGTTATCCTAGTTGCATAATTCAACTGTTTATGATCACAATTATTGATAATATTACATCATGTTTCCTTTTATAAATTAAACTGATATTCCTGTCTAAACCAAACAATTAGATTGTTAAGCAGCCATATAATTTGCTCATTATCATAATACAAATACATTAGGAGACAAGAGTCAATATTTAACAAATATAAAGATAAAATAAGTAGTGGGATCTTGCTGCCAAGCCAAATGAAACTGAGATCATCCTCTCTTTCATTATCTGGCTAACATGCTTAATCCCAATACTGTCTCCCCAACAAATCCATTTCAAAAGTCAAACATTCAGACCCTTTTTTAAAATTTATTTTTTTTGGGGATGTTTCAATCACAGTTAGTACCTAAAATTCATGCAAAAGATTAATTTGTTAAGCATATGGATATTGCCAATAATGAGCAGATTCATGATTGTGACAGGCCCTTTCATTTTGCCTTCAAGAATCAAATAGTATATATTTATGGAGTACTTTTGTTTAGTTTATTGTGACAGTTAAGGCAAAAGAGAGTGAAAAAAAAAAAAAACAAGCAAATATGGCAAAGGGAAATCTTGTTTCCGAGAAAATAAAGCTCCTTCTTGGATTGGTTGTTTTGCAGTTGTGTTATGCAGGATTTCACATTGTGTCAAGAGTTGCTTTAAACATTGGTGTTAGTAAAGTTGTTTATCCGGTGTATCGAAACGCGATCGCCTTAGCTCTGTTGAGTCCTTTTGCTTATTTTCTAGAGAAGTAAGTTTGTAAATTTGTTGTATAAAGTTTTGTAATGTGATAGTTTATCCTTTCATCTGTGCTAAAATGTGGTTTTGTTGGTTTTTCTCAGGAATGAAAGGCCCCCTCTTACTTTCTCTTTGCTGTTTCAGTTCTTTCTTCTAGCTTTATTGGGGTAAGTGATAAAAAAGAGCTTTCCATTTCTTTCGATTTCTGTTTGCTTTTTGATCTTTAAAGTGTATGAAACTTTCCTTGTTTTAGGATTACTGCCAATCAAGGATTCTATCTCTTAGGGCTAAACTATGCATCCCCAACTTTTGCTTCTGCAATGCAAAACTCAGTTCCTGCTATTACCTTTGTGATGGCTTCTGTTCTGAGGTACAGTTACACACTACACTTCTATAGCCTCTAATGGCATTTTCTTTTCTTAAAGTGAAGTGTTCCGTTTCTTCGACGAATTGATGATATAATATTAAATTTACATTCACCCACCAACTTAAGTTTTTGGGTCAATCAATGATTTAATAAGGTATCAAAGTAGGAGGTTTTGTGTTCAAACATTTACAATGTTATTTCCTCCCCAACTAATATTGATTTCTACTCGATGAGTTTTCTACATCTTTCAAGCCCACAAGTGAAAAGTGTTAGATGTTGTAATATTAAATTTATCTTCACCTATTAGATTTAACGTTTGGGTCAATCAATTATGATATCAAAGAAAGTGGCTTAGGAGGTTCAATGTTCCGACTTGTGTTAGATGATATAATATTAAATTTACCTTCATTCATCAAGTTAAGCTTTTGAGACAATTGGTAATTTAACACAAACATCTTTTGTTTCAAAACTTCTTATCTATTTCAGGCTAGAGCAAGTCAACTTCAGAAGGATAGATGGTTTGGCAAAGATTTTGGGAACCATTGGGAGTGTTGGAGGTGCAACTGTGATCACTCTCTATAGAGGCCCTCCACTTCTCCACAACAATTACCTTACTCAAGGAAGTAGCATCTTAGAGATGGATGACCCTACAATTAAAGTCCAAAATTGGAGATGGGGTTGTATTTACCTGCTAGGCCACTGCCTTTCTTGGGCTGGTTGGATGGTTTTTCAGGTCATATTCATTTTCTTCCCAAAACTATTTCCATATTACATTTTTTAAGTGTCCAAAAGCCTCATAGATTTACAACTAAAAGATAATATATCTCCTGGTTTAAGACCTTTTAGGTAGAGTTCAAAAATGAAGTCAAGGCTTCATATCAGATAGAATCAGGAAACATCATAGATTTGTAACTAAAAGACACCATTTTCATTGGTTTAAGATGATTTAGTAGAGTTCAAAATGTGATATTAAATTTACCCTCCTCGTCAGCTTAAGCTTTTGGGTCAATGGGTAATTGATTTAACATGGTATCAGGATAGTTGGTCGAGGAGGTCCTCAATGTTGTTTCTTCCCTAGTTAATATTGATTCCACTTGTTGGGTCTTCTACATATTTCAAACCCACAAGTGAGAGGAAGTATTAGATGATATAATTAAATTTACCTTCACCCATCAGTTTAAGGTTTTGGGTCAATCGATGATTTAACATGGTACCATAATAGATCAGTTGATCTAGAAGGTTCCAATGTTATTTCCTCGCCGACTAAATATTGATTGTCACTTGTTAAGTCTTCTAGATATTTCAAGTCCACGAATAAAACATGAATGTTAGATGATGTACTTTTAGTCATTAGTTTAAACTTTTAAGTCAACCAGTGATATATTAGCTTCAGACTCATAATTTTCATCACTTTTTGCAGGGAACTTTATTGAAGAAGTATCCAGCAAAACTAACATTAACTTCATACACATGCTTCTTTGGACTGATCCAGTTCCTAGTCATAGCTGGGTTTGTGGAAACAGATTATCAGTACTGGAAAATCCAATCTGCTGAAGAACTCTTCACAATCTTATATGCTGTAAGAACTCAGTCTCCAAACTCTCAAGTTTTCCCATAATTTTCAATCCCTTACTTTCCATTATAAAACCAAATGAAAACAAGAAATCTCCCAGCTGATCTAAGTTTTTCTTCCTTTGGATTTTTATAGGGTATTGTAGCCTCTGGCATTGTCTTTTCTCTCCAAACATGGTGCATCCACAAAAGTGATCCTGTCTTTGTTGCTGTTTTCCAACCTCTCCAAACTTTCCTAGTAGCCATCATGGCGTTCCTCATCCTCGGCGATCGGTTATTCTCTGGCGGGTAAAATCGAACAACTCAAAAACCTTTTTCCATAGACATCATATGGAGACTAATCCAGATTTTCTCTCATGATTCAAATGCAGGGTTATTGGTGCTGTTCTTATAACACTTGGGCTTTACTTAGTTTTATGGGGAAAAAGTAAAGAAAAAGCATTGGAAGAAGAAGATAAGTGTTTGAAACATCCTCTTTTGGATGACCAAAAAGAAGAGAATGTTGTGTTAGACATAGCATGAAGAGACTGTAATGTAATTTCATGAGATATGAACAGAAAAATACAAAAAAATGTATACATAATTTGACAAGAAAGAGTTGTGATTTTGTGAAGAAGAAGTGGCTGATCCTACAAGATGAATGATGTTTGGTGTCTTGTTAGAGATAAAAAGGCCAGAATTTTCAACTTGTAATACAAACTGTTTTTTGTTTCTTTTAACGGGATTAAAGTGTTCTTTTTTAAATTTCAAACCGTACTAATATCAAACTTCAAAGATTAAAACTGCATTTTTCCTATTTTATTATAGATACTCGTGTATTGATGCAAACAAATCAACTAATAATAAAGTTGTTAGACTTCTATCGTTGATACACTTCTATTGATCGATAGACCAATATTTGCAACATGGTTTATCAGTATGATAGACTTTGATAGATTTTACTATTTGCATTTTTTTCTAAATGTTGTTGTATATTTAATATTTTGAATCTGATTGCTATATTTTTTTAAAAAATACACCACAAAATAGTGGTATCCAGACTAGAAAGTAAATACACGAATTCAATGGTTAGTGGATACTACAAAACTAAGTGCAATTCATAATAAATATATATTAGGTGAAAATTTAAAATATATCATCTTCGTCCTGTATATTGAAGTCGTTTCAATTTTAGTACATGTATTTTGAATAAATCTTAAAGTTTAGTTGTTAAAGCTATTTTCGTCACGATGATTGATTAAATAGAGAAATACAATATACTTTTTTGAAAAAACATGTGCAGTAAAATTACTAATAAAAAAATTATTTAAAAAAATACCAATAAAAAAACAACTTTTAAAAAAATAAATCCTAAACCCAAATTGAATTTACAATATATTGAAAGTAAAACTACTAAAATTGAATAAAATTGGAAGTAAAATGATATTTTAACCTAAATAATATTATCGATCTGAATATAATTCAATCCACTCAGATATATTAACATTGATTAAAATATTATAGGTGAGCTCAACTCATTATTTAGATATAATCTATGATTACACTTTCTTATTTTACATTTTTTTTTAATTCTAACCTCACATTATATAATATATAAGTTCAACTACTATTTTAATCTCTATACTTTTAGATTAGTTCATTTTTGTTCGTTTAGTTTCAAAATATTAATTTTAATTTATATACCTTTAATTTTGGTTCACTTTGGTCAGTGTACCTTCTTAACGTTAATTTTAGTCCTCAAATTTTCAAAATGTGACTATTTCGGTTCTTTCATTTTTAATTCATTTTAAGGGATCAAAGACGTTGTCATTTTTTTAAAAAAGTTTAGGGTTTAGGGTTTAGACTAAAATGAACCAAAGTTGAGAGTATAAAACCTAAATAAGCATTTTAGGAGTGTCTGGACCAAAATGAACTAAATCCAAAAATATCAAGACCAAAGTAGTATTTAAACTCTTTTTTTTTTTTTTTTAATTTTAGAATATGAACTTTAAACTAGTTTAGTTCAATCCATGGTAGGCACTAGGGGTGGTAGTCGATTCGGTTTTGTCCGCTTTGGAGCCAACCAAACCAAAGCAATCGGTTTTTTCACTTAAATAATCCAATCCAATATATGATAAAAAAAACAACACCAATGAGTTGGTTTTATTTGGTATGCTTGTTATCGATTTGGTTTGCTGATTTTTGTATTTTATTTTTTCATCTAAATTTTTATTCTTACTCTCCACATTCTTTTGAATTAGTCATTTTTTTTTTTTGCTAACTTTAAATTAGAATGGGGCTTTTTCAAAAATAACAAAAATTGTATAAAGTAGACAAAAAAAAATCAATAAATTTAGAGTTAAAAACCAAAATTTCAAAATCTAAAAATAAAAAATCCAAATAATTACCAAACAAAACCTAAATGGTCATCAAACATACCTTAATTTTTGTCAATTTTTAAACCTCTAATATAACACTTAAGTTAAAAACTCAGTCTTTAAATATATACTTTTTGAAAGTATAGTAACTTAAAAAGGGGCATATATATATACATATATATATATCCAAACTGATATTTACTTGAACAAAGAGTTCTATCATCTCATTAGCCTAGAAGGGATTTATGTTTTAATAGTTAGACCGTAAACATGTTGTTCATTAGAGAAGCAGTGATATTAAAAATTTAGATGCAACCCAAAGATAAAATGATAATTTGACTCATCTGGTGTTACGAACACTCGAAAAGGACTAACCAAACTGATATTTAATAACTATAATACTTTCTCTTCTCCTCTTAGTTTACCAGGGAGTGATTTGATTTAGGAACACTATAGCAAAAAACGATAAACGAGAGGAGAAAAAAGTATTACGAACTATAGGGATTTTTTAATGCATCATTTGGTATAGATATGCAGTCAAATGAATTTAATGCATGCTTAGATTGATTTTCTAAATGTTGTACAACAAACCGTCAATATTTAGCCAGTTAATCCAAACGCATCCAACCTATCTGTATCAGTTATGCTTTTGGTTAAGTCTTGTTAAATGTTAGACTAGGGATTACATGTCTCACACATACCATTTTTCTTTTTATAAAAAAAATTAAAATTAATTAAAAATGAAAATTAATAAATACAAAGGGGAGAAAATATAAAAAAAAGAAGATGAAAATGGTTTGTTGAGGGTTAGAACGAACTAAACAGAGTTCCGCTACAAAGAAGAAGAAGAACGTGGGGCTTCTTCAATCTCATCTCCCTGCCGGAGTTTCCTTTCTCCAACTATCCAAAACCCCAATTTCAGAAAATGGTTCCCAACTGCTTCAACTAGATTTCCCCCTTTTCACTTCCATTAATCCAATGCCTTACTCATCATCCTTCTTCAACTCCTATTTCAGGAGGACTTCCATGTCCATCTCCTTCAAACCCAAACCCACTTCTCCTTTTCCATTTTCAACCCCTTTCACTCCTTGGATTCCTCATCTTTTCACCCGGAGGAACATTTCAATGGGTTTTGTCAACTTGCACCACTCCCGTCCGGCCTCTGTTTCTGGTGTTGTTCGTTGTTCCACCTCTCAATCCAAGTGGGGTGAAGTTTCCTTGAGGGAGAAACAACAGGACTATGTTAAGGATTTCAAGCAAAGGAATGTTGCCGTCCCCTTTTGGCAGCATCAGTCCTCCTACAATTATGGTCGGTTTGCCTATGAGGATCTTTCTAGTGACGATTCTGATGTCGAATTTGGCTCTCCCCAGGCCCAAAGGGTATGTTTCTTTTCTTTGCTTCTTCATTTTTTAATGATTTTATGGCTATCACAAAAAGGTTGGATTTTGGAAAAACCCAATATGCATACATCTATGGGAGCTTCAATTCTTGAACAATGGAATAATTACTTACTTGTTACATTCGCTTCATGATTTCCAGAGTTCATCAACCCTTGAAAACGTAGACGAGTGGAGATGGAAGTTAACTATGCTTCTACGAAACAATGATGAAGTAGAAGTAGTGTCAAGGGAGAAAAAGGATAGACGTGATTTTGAGCAACTTTCAGCATTGGCAACCCGAATGAATTTGCATAGGTATTTCATGTTTATGGTTTTCATTTTGAATACTGCTTAAATATTTATTTCAGCACCCATGTTATATCATATGACGCTTATTGACATTATTTTCAATTACTCTGGCAGCCGTCAATATTCCAGAGTTGTTGTATTTAGTAAAGATCCCCTGCCGAATTATAGGCCAGACCTGGATGATAAGCGACCACAGAGAGAGGTATTTATCTTTTCATTCCCAAATTTTGTTGTGTCGTTTCGGCTTGCGAAGATGAGTATACTAATTGAGTTGAATGTACCTTCTTCTTCTTCTTTTTTATTTTCTATGCATCTTGAGTGAGGAGTTATTCAATTTTTTATTTATTTACAGGTGGTCTTACCTTTTGGTGTCCAAAGGGAAGTTGAAGGTCATCTAAGAGTGTACCAATCTTCTCACAAGTCTGTGTCAAGAGCATGTCTTCCAAATCGTTACCTGCAAAAGTCTGGCATTGGTGAAAACTTTGCTAACAAGAATGGACTGCTTGAGCACCAGGAACCTTCGACAACACAAAGTGTTGTCATGGAGAAAATTCTTCGCCGCAAAAGTTTGCAACTGAGGAATCAACAGCAAGACTGGCAGGTCTTTTTTTCTTTTCTTTTTTTCTATTTTTTTTAATTTATAATTACGTTTTAAATCAAATTATAACTTTCTTTTGGAATGTAAAACTTACATATTTTATCGTTGATTTGTAAAGTCTCATTCAATTTATTTGAATTATAAACTGAAAATTTATGCTCCTTAAGATAATCCTCTTCTAGTCTGTCATGCTGGTAATGGATGATGAGAGGTTAACTATTTTAGATGTTAACTGCTAGTCATGCATTTCTTTGTCTCTTGGTTTGCTTAAATCTTAATCATTCTTGTTCATGAAGGCAGTGGTCATTTCTCATGTGGTATTTTTTGTTTGGAAGTTACATAGAACTAGAAGTTAAGTGGAAGGGAATCCTTCAATTACAGAGCTAATTTCAGAAAAATTTCTCATTCAAAATGAGTGAGGTAGCTGTAGGGTCTAACACTACTTGAATTAATCCCAGTAAACTAAGGCCGTCGGAAAATGTTCTTGCATTAAAACTGTTCAATATTGATGGTAATGTCATGGATGTCAATTTTTTCCATAATCGAAGTTGAATCCTCATTTCGCATAAATATGTCCATTGTTGGATTTCGTGCACAATAAGTCACGATTCATAATTTTTCTACTAGTTCTTGTCTTTTTTTGGATCATCCCTATCTATTGGGTCTCTTTCTTGTTTGCACCGGCATTTCCTCCTAATCATTTTGTTGAAGTACTTGCTTGTGTGACATGTGACAATTCTTTAGGAGTCTCTTGAGGGCCAAAAAATGATAGAATTTCGCAAGAGTCTCCCTGCATTCAAAGAGAGGGAAGCATTGTTAAAGGCCATTTCAGAAAATCAGGTACGAGGTGAAGTTAAATAATTAGTATAAATCATGCTGAGGTTTAAACATGTTGCTATTATGAACTGACTGAAAGAAATGATATGCAGGTAATTGTTGTCTCAGGTGAAACAGGTTGTGGCAAAACCACACAGCTTCCTCAGTATATTTTAGAATCTGAGATTGAAGCTGCTCGTGGAGCTTCTTGTAGTATTATCTGTACTCAGCCTAGACGTATTTCTGCCATGGCTGTTTCTGAAAGAGTTGCTGCAGAACGTGGAGAGCAACTGGGAGAGTCTGTAAGTTGCCAAAGTGATGTTTTGATTTTTTACTTTTCTGAATAACATTTTAACTTGCTAAATACTGGAGTTCTATTTTTTTCCCTTTTCTCAAAAGGTTGGTTATAAAGTTCGGCTGGAGGGTATAAAAGGAAAGGATACTCGTCTTCTCTTTTGCACCACTGGTGTACTATTGAGAAGATTGCTTGTTGACAGAAATTTGAAAGGTGTAACTCATGTGATTGTTGATGAGATTCATGAACGCGGAATGAACGAAGGTAATATTAAAATATTAAGATATTATAGCCATGGATTAACTTTCTTTATAATTGAACCAAGTTATACGAATATCTTTCTATTTTAATGTAGGTGGCTTGATTTAGATTAACCAGTTTATATCTTTCTACCAGATTTTCTTGTTATTGTTCTGAAAGATCTTCTTCCTCGACGCCCGGATTTGAGGTTGATCTTAATGAGTGCAACTCTAAATGCAGAGCTTTTTTCTTCTTATTTTGGTGGTGCTCCAACAATGCATATCCCTGTAAGTTTATTAATTATAAGCTTTAATGGATAGAAATGAATTACGATATCTTCTTTCCCCCCTCCCAGGTTTTAATGTTCTAGGTTCAGATTTCTATCTTTACTTACCAGATAAGTGTAGGATACCCATGGATGTTAACCCTTCTTACTTGCTTGTGTTATTATATATGCATATACATTTGAACAGAATAGTGCAAAATGGTAGTTTTCTTTTGTTGAAGATTTTTTTTATTGTTCTGTTATTGATTACATTATGCTTTAAGGCCTTAGCTCAAAGTTGTCTTATCTTAGTTTCCTTGTACGCATTTTAATGTAGGGGCACAGTGTTGTATCTCACATTACCATTTTAAGGCCTTTTGATTCTTTTAATGTACTTATAAAAAATACTCCTTTCAAATGCTATACTATTTTCTCTTGGGTCTTATATTACACGCATCTTTTTAGTGGGATTGGACCTCTACTGGTCATTATGGCTAACTTAACTGGTTATTATAAACAAACTTAAGGGCTCCAGAAACCAGCCCACTGAAATGTTCTTCTAACACATTAAACATAATGCTCACAGGAGTAAACTTTCTTCTAACCCATTCTATTTTCAGGGTTTTACATACCCAGTTCGTGCACACTTTTTGGAGAATATTCTTGAGATGACTGGCTATCGCTTGAGTCCATATAATCAAATTGATGATTATGGTCAAGAAAAGGCATGGAAAATGCAAAGACAAGCTCAAGCTCTAAAGAAAAGGAAGACCCAGATTGCTTCATCTGTTGAGGTATACATACATTCTCCCTCTCATATATCATAGTTTATGGAAATTCCAGTGGCAGATGTCTCCTTCTTATTTTCTCTATTCTTTTCTGCACATGCTAAACCGTCTTGTTTTGATATAGGATGCATTTGAGGCTGCTGACTTTTCAGAATACAGTCCTCGGACTCAGGAGTCTCTATCTTGTTGGAATCCTGACTCAATTGGTTTCAACCTCATTGAGCATGTCCTCTCTTACATTGTCAAGAAGGAGAGGCCAGGTGCTATATTAGTTTTTATGACTGGTTGGGATGATATAAACTCTTTAAAGGACCAGCTCCAGTCTCATCCTTTATTAGGGGATCCTAGCAGAGTCTTGCTCCTTGCATGTCATGGTTCGATGGCCAGCTCTGAGCAGGTATCTGTGTTACTTGCACAAATAATTGCCAGTACTATGAATACTGTTTGGCATCTTTGAATTTTGAAAGCTGCCTTTCATCTGACGATAACCATTTTGTATATATTTTAATATTTTATCTTCTATTGAAACAGAAATTGATATTTGATAAACCTGAAGATGGAGTGAGGAAAATAGTCCTAGCTACGAACATGGCAGAGACTAGTATCACCATCAATGATGTAGTTTTTGTTGTTGACTGTGGAAAAGCAAAGGAGACATCCTATGATGCACTAAATAACACTCCTTGTTTGCTTCCATCCTGGATCTCCAAGGCTGCTGCACGACAAGTAAGAATAATTTGATATCACTTGATTGTGTTTGTTGGCCTGCCACTTCAAACTCATAAGTCATATCCTAGTTAAACTTCATATATGTTTTTCCTTTGCTATAAAATTTAGATTAAAGTATTAGTCTATGAACTCCAACACAATGGTTTAAAAAAATGAAAAGAAAGGAAAAAAAAAAAAGGAGTTCCCACTTCAGGAATAAAAGAAATGGATTCCTGTTGTACTGAATATAGTGGTGCTTTTTTTGTTTTGTGTATAACTTAATAACATTTGCATTAATCACTTAACTTGTTTGACCTATTTTCCCCACCAACCAGAGAAGAGGTAGGGCCGGTCGTGTTCAACCTGGCGAGTGTTACCATCTCTATCCCAGATGCGTATATGATGCTTTTGCTGATTATCAACTGCCAGAACTTTTAAGGACCCCGTTGCAGTCTTTGTGTTTGCAAATCAAGAGTCTGCAACTTGGAAGTATATCAGAGTTCCTATCAAATGCATTGCAGCCGCCAGAGCCTTTATCAGTAAGTCTAACTTTAATGAATAAGCCTCAGTTCAGTATTATAGTAGTGAATAGTGATCTTACATGGAAGATAAATTTGATAAGCCTTTCCTACCAAATTTCTCAAAAATTTACTTCCACGAACTATTATTTGTATTCCACCTTATGTGTTATTTTGCTCCTTGAAGGTTCAAAATGCCATAGACTATTTGAAGACAATTGGAGCTCTGGATAAGAAAGAAAACCTGACAGTTCTTGGTGTGGATTCCGTCCTCTTTTCCCTTGCGTTGAATTTTTTTTCTAATTATTTCTATCATTACTTGAACTCTGGTCTGTCATCCTTCAGGGCAACACTTGTCAGTTCTTCCAGTTGAACCTAAACTGGGTAAAATGCTTATATTAGGAGCTATTTTCAACTGTCTTGATCCAATTATGACTATTGTTGCTGGTCTTAGTGTCAGAGATCCTTTTCTTATGCCAGCTGATAAAAAAGATGTAAGTTTGCTAATACATAATTTTAAAGCATTTATTATTTATTTGATGAGAGGCTGTTTTCCCATAGTGGCTGTTACAAACCTAATTTGTTACAATCATCTGTTAAAGTATAATTAGTTTTTTTTCCTTCTTAATATCAATAATTATTAACAAGAGGAATTGGTTCTAATTGGATTTTTTTTTTTCCTGATTCAGTTAGCCGAATCAGCAAAAGCACACTTTGCTGCACGCGACTGCAGTGATCATCTTGCCTTAGTTCGAGCTTATCAGGGTTGGAGAGATGCTGAAAAACAGCAATCCGGCTATGAGTACTGTTGGAGAAACTTTCTCTCTATGCAAACTCTTAAAGCCATTGACTCTCTGAGGAAGCAGTTCTTCTTTTTGCTGAAGGACACTGGTCTAGTTGATTATGATTCAGAAAAATGTAACATCTCAAACCACGACGAGCACTTAATCCGTGCAGTCATCTGTGCTGGTTTGTTTCCTGGAATTTGCTCTGTTGTGGTAAGCTATTGTTTGGTATATTCACGAATTTACCTGATATATAGCTTTAATTAGTTTGATTTTTCTTTTCCAAAAAAAAAAAAACCTTTATAAGAATAATTATCTTTGTTCAGAATCTTATGCAGCACTAATAACTTCATAAAGCCTTAATAATCTACGTTAGCTAGGCACTGATTATAATCATTTTGAACAGAACAAAGAGAAATCAGTAGCTTTAAAAACAATGGAAGATGGTCAGGTTATGCTATACTCGGTAAGTTTTTCTCATTTCATGGCTACTCGGTTTCAAATTTTATTTCCAATCATAGTCCTGTTCCAACTCATTCTACCGTAGTTATTGAATGAAGGGTGTTCAGCATTAAGAAAAACAATTCACTTGATTTCTATTTTTTTATTTATTTTCCAATTGAACAGAATTCAGTTAATGCTACCTATCCAAAAATTCCCTACCCTTGGCTGGTGTTTAATGAAAAGGTGAAAGTCAATTCAGTCTTTCTTCGGGATTCTACTGGGGTATCTGACTCTATCCTGCTTTTATTTGGAGGAAATGTTTCTAGAGGAGGACTTGTACGTGTTCTATTTCAAACTTTGCTTCAGCATATTACTACTCTTTTGCCATTTCTTTTCAAAACTGAAACATGCTTAACCAAATATTTTAAATTTATATAGGATGGTCACCTCAAAATGCTGGATGGTTATTTGGAGTTTTTCATGAAACCTGAATTGGCCGAGACTTATTTGAGCCTTAAAGGGGAGCTTGATGAGCTTGTTCATCAAAAAGTAAGTTCATTCTTGTTTTGGAACTTCATTTTTTTGTTCCCGTTCTCCCCTTTACTCCTTCATATTTCATAATCCAAGTGTTGAGGTATGCTGCCCTCTTCTTAATTTGAGTTTTCTTTCTGCAGCTTTTGAATCCAAAGTTAGATATGGAGCAACACAATGAGCTACTATCGGCGATAAGGTTGTTGGTTTCAGAGGATCGTTGTGAGGGCCGGTTTGTCTTTGGTCGACATATGCCTGTACCATCAAAAAAAGCGACGACCGAAGGTCTACCTCAACAGAGACATGGTGATGGAGCTGGGGGTGATAATTCCAAGAGTCAGCTTCAGACCCTACTTCTGAGAGCTGGACATGAAACACCAACTTACGAAACTAAGCAATTAAAAAACAATCAGTTCCGCTCCACTGTTATTTTCAACGGATTGAAATTTGTGGGCCAACCCTGTGGCAGCAAGAAAGTTGCAGAAAAAGATGCAGCTGCTGAGGCTCTTCTATGGCTACAGGGTGAGACACATTCATCTTCCCAAGCTATCCATCACGCATCCGTACTTCTAAAGAAAAGCAAAAAGAAAAATGATAAATCATCATTTCGTAGTGCCAAATGGAGTTGATTGAACAGACAAAAGAGTAAAAAAGCAAAAAGAAGATAACCGTGAATGACTGTTCAACTCGCTCATCTTTGAAGTTATGGTATTCGAGAAAGAGGAGAACAATTTTCTGGCCATGGCTAGGCAACAGTCAATCTAGTTCTATCACTAGTACTAAATCTTTGACATGGAGCCATCCATTTACAAGAGCTAACTTGGCATTATTCTTCTCAAATGAACACTCAAGGTTTAACGCGATTTGAACTTGGAAGCAAGTAATCAGCCATGCAGCAGTAGTGGCAAGAATCTGCAGCCATAATTTTGACAATGGTTAACCCTCCATAGATTTGAGGAATAGGCAATAGGAATTTACCAGTCTGAGTAATTAGGTAGATGGTTAAAAGCTGCTTGAGAAGCTGTTGTATGAGCTGCCCTCCTCTGCTTAATAATTCTGCAGGTATCTCTACCAACTTCTTGATTCTGTTACCCTTCCTCTACAGGCCAAGGGGACTTGCAACGCACATTTGGGATTCTGGCCATATACTTGTTTGTTCACCTAATTTTGCTGGTGTTCTAACATTCCTCTTAATTATTAATCCCAATATTATACACAGGGCTTTGTTCAATAACACATCTAGGTTGTTTTTCAGTTTTTTATGTTCCCTTGTGCAATTTTCTTTTCTAGTTTCGAGTAGAGATTTGAACTTCGGACGTTCCGTGGTTGAAAGAGATGTAATTGAAAATGACTTGTCGATTATGAAGGATGGAATTGACTTGATTTAATTAAAATTTATCATTTATTTTGTGTCCCTTTCTTTTGATTAAACAAACTGTCTTTGTGACTGTTATGGACTTCTGTTTTAACAATTATATATTTCCTGACTTCTCAGCAATATTTTATGCATGAGAATATGACATGAAGTAATAAATTGGGAATGAAGTCAAAAGATGTCCTTGCAATCTGGATTTATTTAATGATGCTCCATTTATTATCTACCAAATTTACAATAATTCAACTTTTGATATTAAAAGATTGGATTAAATGCTTTTAATTTTAAAAAAAATAGCAAATAGCTGTGAATATGTATATATATATATGTTTGTGTGTGTGTGTATTTATGCATGTATATGTGTGTATGTATGTATGATTTAAATTAATTAACGGATATTAACATTAAAAACAAAATTAAAAATTAAAAATTAAAAAAAAAAGTATTTTCTTTTCTTCAAAAATAAAACCAAGTTATTAAAACTATTTTTCTAAAATTATATTTGGGTATAAATTGGAATGAATCTTTTATAAATTTACCTTTTATAATCTAAAAATAAAAAATCAAATGGTTTTCAAATAAAACCTAAAAAAAAAAAATCAAACCTACCTTAATTCTTTTTTTTTTTGGGCCAATTTTGAAGACTTTTATATGACACTTAATGTTAAGAACTCAATCTATAAATATATAGATACATATGTATTATTTATATATGTATGTATATATTTGTTTGATAATAAAAAAAAAAGAAATTAGATACTAAATTGTTATGAAATAAAAATTGAATTTAAATGTTTAGTTTTGGCAAATTTCAATATTTCATGGTCAATTATGGCCACTTCTTTGCTCTAACGTGGTCGGTTATTGCCAATTATTAAATCCAAAAAAAAAAAAAAAAAACATTTTGCTCATTTTTCCCCTCTTATTTTCCAGCTGGAATTGATTTTTCTTTTTCTATTTATGTTACTTTTTTTTTGTCTTTTTTTTTTTTTTGCATATATTAATTTCCTTTGTCTTTCAAAATCATTTGCAAAATTTTATTATGTCGGTGAAAATAATACAGAAAAGAAGGGGGAAAAAGTATTATTAAGTTAGTAAAATTTCAATTTAATTCTTGAATTTTCATTAGTAAAATTTTCATCTATATATTTAAAATTTAAAAAATGTATTTTATATGTTTTATAATTCGTAACGACTTAGTCTCTAATACAAAAAAAAAAAAATTATTAAGATTTTATGAAATGTTTTAAATATGTAGATCGATAAACCATTTGGAGATCAAATTCATTTTATATACTATAAAAACTAAGTAATTTCGTAATAAAAGTCGATACACATGACATGTTTGGCTGGGATGAAATGAAATGAGTTTGTGATGGATTTTAATTCTAAGTCCATGTTTAGATAAAACGTTTTGAGCCCGGTTAAAAATATCAAACACATTTTCTTTCCATAATTTTCAACCATATTGACGTTTCACGATCTCATTTCTGCATCCTCATATTCTCGAACAACTCCTAACGTTTAATAATTAAATTATTATATGAGGACTGTGGAGTGCTTTTGAACATATTATATTATAAAATGTTTGAATGTGAGAGCATTGATTTGAAGTTAAGTATAAGAATTTGAATCTCTTTTTCAGTGGCATCAATGGTAATTACATTAAATAAATAAATAAAGACTTAGGTGGCAAAGGAATCCACCAAATCTCTTTTATTTTACTTATTTAAATTTGACCCAAAAACATACTTAGGACACACCACATTTGTTTATTTAATTTAATATTATTTTATAGACATGAATATTAAATAGAGGAAATTTAATGCCTCAATTTTAAATCTTTGAAATAATTAATTTATATACTTAAATATTTAGGATAATTAACGTTCAAAAGTTAAATATTTACATTTATCTTAACAATTATATATATATATAAATCAAAATTAAATAATTATTACCGTTTATAACAACCAACCCTAAAATAACAAAAAATATAACCAAATGTTCTTTTTTAGATATTGCAAAATTTAGATAATGATCTTAATCTTTTATTAACATTCGATTAAAATGTATTGGTTGGTTTCAAATATAGCAAAATAAACAAAATATTTAAATATATATATATATATATATACCAAAATATCATCATCTATCACGATAAACTACAATTTGTGACTATCTAACATTGTAAATATATCAACAGTTTTATCATTCAAAATAATTTCTCGTTCTAAAAGCCAAATTTTTATTTTTATAATTTGATAAAAAAATTTATTATAGATTATTTAGAAAGGATTTTATCAAACTATATACATAATTCTTGATCTTTTAAATTATGGAAACTAAATGTTAACTTTCTTAGAACTATAGAGACTAAATCGATAATTTACTATAAAAGTTGAACCGACACTTTCTAGATCTTGTCCTATTCAATATTTCCATTTTATTAATAATTTGTATAGTCCAAGAAAAAGTTTGTTTTTTTAAATTTGAAATGACTAAAAGGTCCTTGTTAATTATTAGTGACAACAATGTGTTTGTGCTATAAAACAAAGATAGCATTTATAAGGGTAATTTTTGTAGTGGTCCTTTATCATTAAAGAGGAGTAGTTTGGATGTTGGTTTAGTGGACTAGTGTTTCTATTATTTTTTACGTAAAAGTCAAATGATTATTAAACGAAACTTTAATAAATAATTGATTGTTGCTATTGGTTGACTTAAACTCATAATTGATGAATGAATACATAAAATTTAAAATATTAATACTTTTTTTTTTGTGTAAGTGTGCAATGGTAAAATAGAATATAGAAGAATCTAAGATCCCGACAAATAAAAAAGTAAAATAGAATCCACCCATGGTAAGTCAAGCCATATTTATAAAAATTTGAGACGATGAACATGGCATGGACAATAGTTACATTGTTGACAAAAAGAATCTTGGATCAAACATGCAAATTGCAAAGAGATTAACGAAAACTTGAACCACATTATGTTTTTTTTAGTATAATAGCAAACATTTGAATCACAAAATTGTTAGGTCATGTTTGGTAACGACTTCAACTTTTTTTTTTTGTTTTTCTTTTGTTTTTAAAATGAAAAACCATATATAGTTAGTAACTGATTTTGTTTTCTGTTTTCTGTTTTTGGAAAACAAAATATATTTTTTGAAATTTTTTATATAATTTTAGAAAACAAGTTTCTTGTTTAAAAAATAAAAAAAGTGAATGAGTTACCAAACAAATATATTTTTTAAAAATTAATTTTCAAAAACAAAAAACACTGATTACCGAAAGTTAATCGCGGATACTATATATATACATACATATATACATACATATATATATATAGTGTACAAAATTATTATTATGTGTTTTTTTTTTTTTGAAAAGACAAAATCATTGACTGTAAATTACATGTGAGTTTGTTTTTTTGTCCTTTCTAATAATATATAATTTTATTAAAATGTCAGTTCAAAGCATTTAATTTAACACCAACTTTGGTTAATGCAAATTGCAAATACACAACCCATTTGTTCTTCTACCATTAGAAACGTGTTGATCTAATCAAATTTGTTTCCCCCTACTTTCTCTAATCAATGGACGTAACTTTCAGAGTAACCTGTAATTAAGGGCGGAAAGATATTGATTGTGGGGACATTATGAAGACGACATAATGAAAAGTGAAATGGTGTTTGTTTAAACATTATCAACAATGGTTTGAAAATCTGAATCTTTTAGTAGAAATGCTGGATACAAAAACAATTAAATTAACAACCATTCATCAAAGAAGGCATTTCCAAATTTTCCACCGCTTCCTTCTTCCTTCTTTGACTTGTTTATAAATGGGGTTTAGCTCTCTTTATTGATTCTTTATCCTTCTCCACAAGCAGAAGAAATCATGGAGAAAGATACCAACTTCTCATTGAACTCGCCTCTTCTTCACATTTCTGAAGATGGGTTGGTTTCCCCTAATGGCGAGAGACGAGTAAATGATAAGAACCATAGAAGGCAACAAGTTCGGGAAGAAATAAAGAAGCAGCTATGGCTAGCTGGGCCTTTGATATTGGTCAGTCTTTTACAATATTGTTTACAGATGATTTCTGTCATGTTTGTGGGTCATCTCGGCGAGTTGTCCCTCTCTGGTGCTTCTATGGCGACTTCTTTTGCAACCGTCACTGGCTTTAGCTTATTGGTGAGTTGGGTTTCTTTTTGTTTCTCCAGAAAAACTCATAATGGGTTTATTGAGAATGATGCCATTTTGTATTTCATAACTAGTTTCAACTTATTGGTGAGTTGGGTTTCGTTTGTTTCTAGAGAAAAACTCATTTTCTTGATGAATTTTCATTAATGGGTTGCATTTTGATTTCTTAACTTGTTTCAGCTTATTATTGAGTTGGGTATCTGTTTGCTTCTCCAGAAAAACTCATTGTCTTGATGAATATGCAATTATGGATTTATTTAGAATGATGCACTTTGATTTCAAAAACTAGTTTTCCTATAAATCCTGATGATCTTGTTTTTGGTTTTACCAAAACACTTCGATTGATAGTTGTTCTCCCTCGTATAGCTATAGCTATGTTCATTTCTTTATCAAATCAATGTGGGACTTTGATGATATTATCAACGAGTTTTCTTACTTATAGTGGTCATAGTTTGAATATTATCTAGCAAATTTATATTGGTCGACTTTGAGTTGAACTAGAAATCAGCCATGTTACTTAAAATTGTCCCAATTTGAATATTTGTATAGATGGGGATGGCTAGTGCTCTGGATACATTTTGTGGCCAATCTTATGGAGCAAAGCAGTATCATATGCTGGGAATTCATATGCAGCGAGCGATGTTTATTCTTTCACTTCTGAGCATCCCTCTTGCAGTTATTTGGGCTAACACAGGAGGAATTCTGAAATTTCTTGGCCAAGATGCTGAAATATCAGCAGAAGCTGGGAAATATGCTATTTTCATGATTCCGAGCCTGTTTGCATATGGTTTACTTCAATGTCTGAACAGATTCTTACAAACCCAAAACGTTGTTTTTCCAATGGTGATGTGTTCTGGAATAGCAGCTTTGCTTCACATCCCCATATGTTGGATTCTGATATTCGAAATTGGACTCGAGATTCGTGGAGCGGCTATGGCCAATGGCATCTCTTATTGGATTAATGTGTTGATGTTGATGCTTTATGTTAAATATTCTTCTTCATGTTCCAAGTCTTGGACTGGCATTTCAGTTCAGGCTTTTCAAAACATCCCAACTTTCCTTAGACTTGCAATTCCTTCAGCTTGCATGGTTTGGTAATTATCGCTTTACTATTACTTTTTTTTATCATCATCATCAAAAAGATGTTTTAATTTGTTTCATAATGTTCAACAAAATGCTCTCAACAGCTTGGAAATGTGGTCATTTGAATTGATCGTTCTTTTATCCGGACTTCTACCAAATCCAAAATTAGAGACATCAGTGCTTTCTATTAGGTAAATAACATAAATCAGTTCTTGTTTCTTCTTACCTATCCACCTCTAGCTTCACTGACTCATTTTCTTTCCAGTCTTAATACAGCATCAGTCTTTTGGATGATCCCATTTGGTATGAGTGGTGCTGGAAGGTAAATTTCATACAAATTTCTCATTACAATCTCCATTGACTTAATCAAAAACTTTACAAAAGATCACTTTCACATCTTCTTATTCTTCCATCTCTCCCTCAGTTTTGAAACTAAAACTTTGCATCTGTGACGAAAAGGGAAAGATACAAATGTTACTGAGATTTCTGTACTTCTGTTTCATTTTGTTAGCACGCGAGTCTCTAACGAACTAGGAGCCGGCCGTTCTGCAGCAGCAAAGCTAGCTGGATGTGTAGTTGTGTCAATGGCCACTATTGAGGGGCTACTGCTTGCAATAATCTTAGTTCTTATACGTAATGTTTGGGGCTATGCTTATAGCAGTGAACCAGAAGTGGTGGAATATTTAGCAAACATGCTTCCTATAGTCGCAATTTCCAGTTTTCTTGATGGACTTCAATGTGTGCTTTCAGGTTCTCCTTTTATCTTATTCTACAATTACATGTTTTTCTTCTCTTAATATGTTTCATTTCATTTGACACCAACTAGCTTTGAAATGAAAATTGAAGTAGAAGTTGAACCAAACTTACATTAGAGTTTACATAATTAACTTCTTTTCACAAGTAGTCAGGCAAACTTACCTACATGTCACAAGTAGGCAACTTAGGTTTAGATGACATTTTCTAGTTAGGCAGTAAGATGTGAATTGTCATAGGAGACATAGACAAGAAGTACCACTTTGGTTAAGTTTGGTCATAAAAAATCAACAAAAAAAATACAGGAAGTCTTTACAGGATACCTGACTTTTTAATGCATCTTTTAGTGTAGATATGCAGTCAAATGAATTTAATCTCTCTCTCTTGGTTATAGTTAAATCTTAGACTTGGGATTACATGTCTACAGATCTGTTATGACTTGACTCGGTGTCTGCACTAGGATTTTTCTACCCTTATGGCCTAACCATGCACATTTCTACTAGCTCAAAGTGATGATATTTTAAAATATCTACTTATATGTGTATAAATACAATGCAGGCATTGCTAGAGGTTGTGGTTGGCAGAAGATTGGTGCATATGTCAATCTTGGCTCATATTATATCGTGGGAATTCCATCTGCAGTTTTGCTTGCTTTTGTTTTGCACGTCGGTGGAAAGGTAAAAACGAAAGACTGTGATGATTATGTCATTCATTCTTAGATTGAATTATACTAAACACTCATTGTCTCATCTTTTAAAGTTGCAATCTTACCCTTGACCTCCCATAAACGTCTCATAACCAACCTTGGAGTAGAAATCTTTCAAAATTTCAGAGGAGGATTAGAACCTGAAATGGTGTGGTGGTGACCTAAAGCGATTCAGCAATCCAAATTTCCATTCTAAGCGACAATTTCTGTTTTAAACTCTAAAGGATTTCTACTCCAAAGATATGGATAGTTTTGAAACACTTATAAAAGATCGAAGATAACATTCCGACTCTAAAAGAATAAGGATATTTCTTAAACAAACAACAAAGTTCATAGCCATTTTTTGTAATTCAACCTAACTCTTACCAACCACAATTCTTTTCTGATCTTTATTCTATTGTAAATGACTCTTAATAGGGGCTGTGGTTTGGCATCATTTTAGCACTCATTGTCCAAGTCCTTTCTCTTGCTACCATTACCATCCGCACCAACTGGGACCAAGAAGTACAATTCCATAACTCAAACCTTAAACTTTGACTTATTCCCTAAATTTAAGGCTTCTAATGTCTTGATTTGTTCGTGTTCAGGCAAAGATAGCTACAGAACGAGTTTATGATGCAGTAATTCCAGCGAATGTTGTCTCATAAAACTAGAGTTACTTGGTGGAGGAGCTTTGTTTTTGAGCTCTACTTTCTTTTCAACATCATTGAATTGTGGAAGCCAAGGCTGATAGCTTCATTTTTTCAACTTGACTATGGTTCAATGGTAGCTGAAGAGTCTTCCACTTGATGAAGGTTGACTTTCTTGTTTAGAAATCATTTGATTTAAATTAAATTACGACAAATTCAGTCTCTATAGTTTGAAGAAAGCTGAAAATTTTCAACCCTATGATTCGAATTCAGCATTTCGGTTTCGCCTTGTGATATGTTATGCTATGTATATTGAATGGAAGTATTACAAAGTGAAGGTGGAGAATTAGAGAAGAAAAGATATAGAATTTGGAGTCATGTCCTTGAGGGTAAATACTGAACTCTAAACTCTAAATTCTAAACCCTAAACCTTAAACCCTAAACTCTATGTCCTTGAAACAAATCTTTGAGGATCATTTTTGTTGGGTTGTAGTTTTGCATATAAGTATTTTATAAATTTAAAAAAAAAAAAACAAGGTTAGAATTTTATATAAAAGAATTAAAAATCACTTGAGTAATTAGCAATCTTTGGATAAAGATATTAAATTATCTTTTTATAAATTAATGGTTTGATTCAATACTTCCATAATTGTTGGCTTGTTATTTTATACGAAGTTCTGTTTATCATCATGCTTGCTTCTTATTGTGGTTTCATTGTATAGAAGATCCATTTTAAAGGTCCAAAATGTCAAATGATCCAGTTTTTTATAAAAATGTCAAAATGCCACGATGTCAAGGCTGTGTGAAAGTACAATATTACCCTTCCTTTATTCATATAGATTTTTTTTTCCTTTTTCCTTTAGCCGCTCGTCCTCTTCTCGTTTCTTCTATGGCACATGGACACTTCTTCTCTGGTCTCACGAGCAACATCGAGCAGCGAGTGAAACCTGCGAATCGAGCGACACATCGATTTTGAGTGAGAGTGTCACTGATTTTTGTGCGAAAGAGTAGTGATTTGTGAGAGAAAAAGAATATTGAACGAGAGCAAAACTGCTTGCGCGTGTATTCGAGTGTATTTTGGCAATCTCACTCAAATTTGACTTCAACAAAGAATCATTCGATATTAGACCATGCCTCTCTATTTGTTTCTCACGAAACACATATTATTGTTATTATCATTATTATTTTTTGTTACCCTTGGAAACATTAAGTAAAGTTATTTAGGAACAAATTAATTCATACCTTTATATTTTTGGATTGAATTAATTAAAATTTTAAATTAATAAATGCATCCATTTATTTTAAATTTTTAAATATAAATAAATTTAGACTCTCAAATGATAATTTAAAACTACATTTATCAAACGAAGTAAATATGATTGAACCACTAAAATAGAAGTATGTAGAGTTTTTCATAGCCTTCATTGTCTTCCACAGACGAAGAAGAGCTCCAATTGGGACAAACCTTTGTACTGAGACAACGTCAAATCCTCAATTTCATCACCAAAAATTCTAATCTTAGTAAGGTTCGAGGGTGGTAAAGCAGATTGATCACACTCAAAAATTATCTCTCCCAAATAAAATAAAATAAAATAAATGACATATAAAATAAATTTTTAATTTTGTATTCGGTAGATTTATAAATGAATTTTCAATTATATATCGATGGATTTGTCAGAACAAAACTAAAAGTTTAACTATTAATTTTTTTTAATTAATTTTAGAAATATGTTATATACAAAATTAAAAATTTAGAAACTTTACATTTTTTTTAACATTTAGGATTTAAAAATCCAATGACTAAATTAGTATTGCAAACTCTTCTACTTAAAATAATGTGAATATTAAATATTAGTGGATTCATTTTATAAGAGATTAAAAAATGAATTAAAACTTTATAATTTCCTTTTATTCCTAAACTTTTTGACCTTTCCATTATATCGCATTAAACATGACAAACAAAATGTCATTAATATATAAATAAAAGTGTAAAATACTTATTTATTGATCTAAATATTCTTTTGTTGAATTTTGATTTTTATAATTTTTATCAGAAATTTCCATCACCATTTTAATAAAATTTATAGTTATGGTATCTTTATCGTGATCGACATTTAAACCTTGCTCGTAACACTATTCTTATTCTACATCTTTTTCTTTATATTTTTTTATAAATAATTGTCATTGCTAAAACCAGCATAACTTAATTGAATGTATTAACAATCAAACGGCTTTTGGTTCGAATTTTCGTACCCGAACAAACGAATATATACGATTATCCACTACTTCAATTAGGACGAAAGTTGGATAATGGAAGAGATTGTTTGAGCTTTTTGTTAGCGAAAGAAGTGGAGAGAGAATGCAAGAAAAATGGAGAGAATAAAGATTAAAAAAAAAAGACCTTTGGAAAAAATAAATAATGGTAAAGAAGTCAACTAAGATTAAGATGAATATTATGAAAATATATTAAATGTTCATCTTTATATTTTTAATTATCAAATTTTAGTTCTCGTACTTTCAATATTAAATGGATAACTTAGAAAAATCACCCCCTTTAGTATAATGATGGTTGCAATTATACCTTAAACTTTCAAATTTAAAAATTACACCCTCTAACATTATCCAAATATTAGAATTGAATCATCAAACTTACATAATTATATAAATTATATAAGTTTGACGGTTCAATTTTTATCATTTGCGGGTTTAATTTTTATGCTTTAAAAAGTTTAGAGGTTAATTGTTATTATTGAAAAGTTTAAAATATAATTGCAACTAATTGCATACTTTACGTGTGGTTTTTACAATTTGCTCATTTAAATTTAGTCTCTGAAAATTAATTTTACGGAAATTGATTTATTAATATTAATAATTTTTATGTAAAAAAAAAGAAATATATTTATATTTTTAAATTTATAATAAAAATGCTATAAATAACAAAAAAAAAAGAACTAGCATAGACAACTAAATTTAAAATTTATTAGTATGGAACAAAAATTTATTTTTAAGATCCAAAATATTTACAAAGCAGAAATTAAATAATAACCAATCAAATTTAAAAACAAATAAAAATAAAAGCCACCAATCATTATTCAATAATGTAGCCTGTAGGAAGGCATCTCCACATTTTCCACCACCTTCCTTCCTTCACATGTTTATATGTACCGTTCCGGCCTCGTCCTCTGTTCTACTCCGCAAGCAGAGAAATGATGGAGAAAGGTGCCGATTCGTCATTGAACTCGCCCCTTCTTCACATTTCTGAAGATGGGTTGATTTCTTCTGATGGGGAGATACGAGCAAATGATAAAAATCATAGGAGGAAACAAGTAGCGGAGGAATTAAAGAGGCAGTTATGGCTAGCTTGGCCTTTGATATTGGTGGGTCTTTTACAATACTCTTTGCAGATGATTTCCGTCATGTTCGTTGGTCATCTCGGCGAATTGTCTCTCTCAGGTGCTTCAATGGCGACTTCTTTCGCAACAGTCACTGGTTTCAGCTTATTGGTGAGTTGGGATTCTGTTTGTTTCTCGGGAAAAACTCGTTGTATTGCTCAATATTCATTAATGGGGTTATTTAGAATGCTTTACTTTGTGTTATTTGAGTTGGAAATTAGTCATGTTACTTTAAATGGTCTTAATTTGAATATATGTATAGATGGGGATGGCTAGTGCTTTGGATACATTTTGTGGTCAATCTTATGGGGCAAAGCAGTATCATATGCTGGGAATTCATATGCAGAAAGCGATGTTTGTTCTTTCACTTGTGAGCGTCCCTCTTGCAGTTATTTGGGCTAACACAGGAGGGATTCTGAAATTACTTGGCCAAGATGCTGAAATTGCAGCTGAAGCTGGGAAATATGCTATTTGCATGATTCCAACTCTTTTTGCATATGGTTTACTTCAATGTTTGAACAGATTCTTACAGACCCAAAACGTTGTTTTACCAATGTTGATGTGTTCTGCAACAGCAGTTTTGCTTCACATCCCCATTTGTTGGATTTTTATATATAAAGTAGGACTTGGACTTCGAGGAGCGGCTATGGCTAGCTCCATCTCCTATTCGCTCAATGTGTTGATGACTATGCTTTATGTTAATTTCTCTTCTTCATGTTCCAAGTCTTGGACTGGCTTTTCAGTGAAGGCTTTTCAAAACATCCCAACTTACCTTAGACTCGCAATTCCTTCAGCTTGCATGGTTTGGTAATTTTCTCTTTACTATTACTCCTTTTTATCATCATCATGAAGATGTATTAATTTGTCTCATAATGTTCAACAAAATGCTCTCAACAGCTTGGAAATGTGGTCGTTTGAGTTGATCGTTATCTTATCTGGGCTTCTACCAAATCCGAAATTAGAGACATCAGTACTTTCTATTAGGTAAATAACAGACATCAGTTCTTTTTACTTCTTATCTAACCACCTCTAACTTCACTTACACATACTCCTTACCAGCCTTAATACAGCTGCAGTAATTTGGACGATCTCATTTGGCATGAGTGGTGTAGGAAGGTAAATTTCATACAATTTCTCAGTAGAATCACTATTGTTTCCGACTCTCCAAAGAACTTATATACGATCAGTTTCACATGTTGTTCCTCTATCTCTCTTGAATTTGAAAACTAAAAACTTTGCCTTTGTCGTTTGTGAAAAAAAAATGGAAAGAAAACCAGTGTAACTGAGATTTCTATGTTTATATTTCATTTTGTTAGCACGCGAGTCTCAAACGAACTAGGAGCCAGCCATCCTGCAGCAGCCAAGCTAGCTGGGTGTGTAGTTATGGCATTGGTCGCTATTAACGGGATACTTGTTGGAACTTTTTTCATTCTTATACGTAATGTTTGGGGCTATGCTTTTAGCAACGAACAAGAAGTGGTTGAATATTTAGCAAAGATGCTTCCTATAGTTGCAGTTTCTGAATTTTTCTCAGGACTTCAATGTGTGCTTTCAGGTTATCATTTTATCATATGCTACGATTATATATATATATATATAATATATATATATATATATATATACATATCTATATATTTTCCTCTTATATGTTTTATCTCATTTGACTTCAATTAGCCTTGGAATGAAATTTGTAGAAGTGGAATTAAATGATTGTGATTAGTCTCTACAATTGATATCTGTTCCAGAATCTACAACCAAGTCGTCTCGATGGCATTTTCTGGTCAGGCAGTCAGATGTGCATTCCCATAAAAACATAGACAAAAAAGTACCACTTGTGTCAAGTTGGATCATAAAAAATTAACTGAGTATTGTCAGGATATCAGACTTTTTACTGAATATTGGTAATAGACTATATTATAACTTGACTTGGTGCTGCATTTAAGATTTGTTTACCCTTGTGGTCTAACCAGGCACATTTTACTTGACTTGTTTTTCTCATATACTCAATGCAGGCATTGCTAGAGGATGTGGGTGGCAAAAGATTGGTGCATATGTCAATCTTGGATCATATTATATCGTGGGAGTTCCATTTGGAGTTATGCTTGCTTTTGTTTTTCACGTCGGTGGAAAGGTAAAAACAATAATTATGATGAACATATCCTTTTTTCTTAGATTAAATTATACAAAATACTCTGAAACTTGGCCCTTTGTTTATAAGTACTTTTATTCTTTCAATAGTTGCAATAATACCCTTTATATAATCTTAAAACTAGCCTTGGAGTGTAAATAATTAAAATTTCCAAATGAAAATTGAGACAGCAAATGATGTGAGTATTCAAATTTTCATTTTAGTTCAATGTCCCTCCATTCCAAGTCCCAATTTCTGTTTGGATCTCTAAAAGATTTAGTTAGTCATGAAACGATCACAGAAGGTTAATGGTTAATGGTAGTGTTGAAACATTCGAAAGAATCGAATAAGGGTACTTTTGTTTCAAAAGGCAAAGTTCAAAAGTATTTTATACGGTCTAACCTAATTCTTCTTTAAACCATTTTTCTATTGTAAATGATCCTTAATAGGGGCTGTGGTTTGGCATCATGTTTGCACTCATAGTCCAAGCATCTTCTCTTGCTATCATTACCATCCGCACCAACTGGGACCAAGAAGTATAACTCATAACCCAAATCTCAACTTTGCTTTATTCCCTAAACTTGAAGTTTCTAATGCATTCATTTTTGCTATTCAGGCCAAGAAAGCTACAGAACGAGTATACGACACAGCAATTCCAAGTAATGCTGTCTCATGAAACTAGAGTTTCTTGGTGAAGGAGCTTTGTGATTGACAGATTGAGCTCTAACTTTCTTTTCAAAATCAATGAATTGTGGAAGCCATGCCTGAAAGGTTCATCTTTGCAACATGGCTCTTAGACAAATAATAGATATCTCAGTCTCCATATGTTTAGAAATCATTCAATCAATTTAGTACTCATCAAAGCTCAGGAGATACCCTGTTCAGTTGTATATTGAATGAACATGTCAAACATTCTAGGTGCCTCAAGCACTGCAAATTGATGGTGGAGAATATATAAAAGAAGAAAAATATTGAATTTTTGGAGTCTTCTTCTTGTCTTTAGGGATAAATATTGGTGATGTTGTTTAGGCCTTCTTTTGAACAGGTGACTGGTTCCAGCTTGTTTGTTAGTTGACTTAGTTTTCCGTTTGTTTCTCAGGAAATGTTGTTGAAGAAAATTATAGTGACCATTCACGTAGAGTTGTATCGTTTCATGAATGAATACGTTCGTAATTTACCAACTTGAAGAAAGAAATATGACGATTTGAATGACCACGAATAATCTATAACTATGTCTCTTCTTCAAATTACAAAATAGAATTTGTATAACCATTTATTCAAACACAGATCTACTCTTGCAACGGTTGGACTACTCTTGCAACGGTTGGACTACTCTTGCTACGGTTAGAACCATTATTAAAGTTATGTAGGAAAAAAAAGTCATTTATACTCCAAATTAAAATATTAAAATAATAATTGCATCGACTTAAAACTTTGAACTTTCATAAGCAAATTCATTTAGATTACGGGTTAGTGATTCATCACTATATTTATTTAATCCTTTAAAGTCCCTTCAATATAACTTAGACAAAATCAGCCAAAAGAAAATGATATAATTCTTCATAAGTAAGTTGACAAAGGGAGAAGAATACAAAGAACATGAAAATTCACTACCATCAGTTTTTAAATACATATTCTAAACTAATTTACTTACCAAAAGCTTAGATTTTAATGGGTTTAATTATGAACTTTTAGGATCGGGTCTCCGATCTTCTTAGTTAAAATAGAAAGCAATGCTAACTAATATAAAAGATTCTTGAAGTATCTATAAAATAACATAAATTTGTAAATTAGGTTTTTCTTGAATTATGTTGAAATGTGTAAAATAGTAAATAAGTACCGTAAGGATCGAGAAGTGTCTTAAGCTTTCTTCAGGCTCATTCGTACAAATTTTTAAAATACTTGTAAAATCTAAGAAGAACCTAAAGAGATCCTTTTACTTGCGCTTAAAGGATCTCATGCCTATAAATAGGAAGTATGACTCGTACGAAAGTAAAAAAAAACAAAAAACAAAAAAAACAAAGAAAAGCTAAAGAGTTAGAGATCCTTAGAACGAAGAAAAGTGAGTGAATGTGTATTGAGAGAGTGCATAGCCTCCATCTTGATCAAGTTTAACGGTGATTAAACATGTGATTGATTATTTCGTCAATAACTCAAGTTGGCATTAATTGTAAATTAGATTGAGTCCATTGAGCCCAAGTCACGATTCAATTCAAGTCATGGAATGATTGGGCCTAAGCCCAAATCTAAATGATGGACTCAGAAAATAACCAAGTCAAGCCCACATAGAGCCCCTTTGTAAACTCTAGCAATAGAGGTATCATATGAGGAGTTTGCGAGAAGACTTGGAAGAAAAAACATCAAAAGTTTGGATATAAGATTAAACCGAAAATTAGAATCTGAGTATTATTCAAAAAGATTAAAATGATTTAAGAAAATGTATGAAATCTGGTCATATTTTATATATAATTTATGTTTATATGGAACCTTCATCTTCATCTTCACCTCCTCTGCTCTCTCCTTGTCTCTGAGCAGAGACAAGTGATGGAGGAAGAATATCAGAACTCGTCATTGGACTCACCCCTTCTTCACAAATCTGAAGATGAAGTGAATTCCAAAGACGAGAGACAAATAAATTATGAGAATATCAGAAGGAAACTGATAGCTGAGGAAGTTAAGAAGCAATTATGGCTAGCAGGGCCTCTAATATCGGTCAGTCTTCTTCAATACTGTTTACAGATGATTTCCATCATGTTTGTGGGTCATCTCGGCCAATTGCCTCTCTCCGGTGCTTCCATGGCTGTTTCTTTTACATCGGTTACTGGTTTCACCGTCTTGGTGAGTTGGGTTTTTGTTTGTTTCTTCGGAAATTACATCTTCTTCCTGTTTCTGTATACATATATATACTCTTTATTGTAGATTTGGGTGATTGAACCATTGGTTTTTTAATGTTAATGGGTGACTTGTGTACTTAGATTTTATGCCTTGGAAGTTGGAACTTTTTCTGGAGGGATACGTTCACAAGTTTATCTGTCTTATTTTAGAAGACGATTATTCCTGATTGCTTAGTATCATTTAGGGAAATTGTCGGAAGTAACTAAAAAAAAGTTATCAATCATTCACAACTAGCACTCTTTTAGAAAACTCGTTGAAATAAGTTTTTGCGGTCCTTCTTGTCCTAGATCGATCTCCAACATTCGAACAAAAATTGGATTTATTTTCATCGTACGTCCAAACTATGGCTCGGTGGAATCTCGGCCAGGACGCATACCGGGATCATTTGTAGATCATAAAAGTTCCAAATTACATACAATCTTGTTGTTTATCTATCCTAGTTGAGATTCCACTAAGAAAGCACAAAATAATAAATAGATCGAGTTGTATAGTATTGTCTTTGAATTCTGCAATTTTTATTTTCCATCCATGATGTCTCAAATATAACAGATATTCATACTCAATCATTCATGGTTTAATTTAGAATGGTGCACTTTGTTTTTAAGGCTAATCATCTTACCACAAATGGTCTTAATTTGAATACATGTCTAGATGGGGCTGGCTAGTGCTCTGGATACGTTTTGTGGCCAATCGTATGGAGCAAAGCAGTACCATATGTTAGGTATCCATATGCAAAGAGCAATGATTGTTCTTTTACTTGTGAGCATTCCTCTTGCAGTCATTTGGGCTAACACAGGAGAAATCCTGAAGATACTTGGCCAAGATGCTCAAATTTCAGCTGAAGCTGGGAAATATGCTAAATGCTTGATACCATGCCTTTTTGCACATGGTCTTGTTCAATGCCTCAACAGATTTTTACAGACCCAAAACGTTGTTTTCCCAATGATGATTAGTTCTGCAATAGCAGCTTTGTCTCACATCCCCCTCTGTTGGCTTATGGTATTCAAAGTTGGGCTTGGAACTCGAGGAGCTGCTGTGGCAAACTCCATTTCTTATTGGATCAATGCATTGATATTGATACTTTATGTTAAGTTTTCTTCTTCAAGTTCAAAGACTTGGACTGGCTTTTCAGGGCTGGCTTTTCACAACATCCCTTATTTTCTTAAACTTGCAATTCCTTCAACTGTCATGGTTTGGTAATTCTCATTTCTATTGTTTCTCCTTTTTATCATGATCACAAAGATGCAGTTCTCTAAAACTGTTCAAAAAGATTTTCAACAGCCTGGAATTGTGGTCATTTGAAATGGTGGTTCTTCTGTCTGGACTTCTACCGAATCCAAAACTAGAGACATCAGTGCTTTCTATTAGGTATGAACTAGATACATCAGTTTTTCAAGAGCAAGCTTGTTTACTTCTTTTATTTAACCACCTCTAGCTTAGCCATCACATTTGTTTACCAGCCTTAATACAGATTTAACCGTTTGGATGATCCCAATGGGTCTGAGTGCTGCTGCTAGGTAAATTTGCTACTGTTTTTCATAAGAATCTCCATTTTCTCTATCGGTAACTTAAAAGTGATCATTTTCACGTCTTTTTCCATTTTGCCTGAATTGGGTAACTGAGAACCTTGCATTTCATTTAAGAATAGAGAGCATACATTTGTAACTGAGATTTCAATGTTTCTACTGTATTTTGTAAGCACTCGAGTTTCAAATGAACTAGGAGCCGGTCGTCCTGCAGCAGCAAAGCTAGCGGGGTGTGTAGTTATGACAATAGCCGTGATAGAGGGGCTACTGCTTGCGACTGTCTTGATTCTCATAAGAAACGTGTGGGGTTATGCTTATAGCAATGAACAAGAAGTGGTCGAATATGTAGCGAACGTAGTTCCCCTAATTGCAGTGTCCAGTTTTCTTGATGGACTCCAATGTGTTCTTTCAGGTTCTTATTTTGTAGTTTTTGTACAATCCTATATTTTTCTTCTCTATATATGTTTCATTTCATGTGACTCCCCCGGTAGTCTTGTATCGAAAATTGTAGAGGTGGATTCCAATGATTGTGAGTTAGACTACCTTCTGCTAGCATTTGGTTATCGGAGGCCAAGTCCTAATTCAAAGATTGAATTCTCTTGCTATAATTAGTTCTCGTCTCAGTGATATTCATGATTACTTGAAGCAACTTGCATGCATTTACGCTAATCTCACAGCTTCCATGTGTTATCAGTAATCCAACTGGATAACACATAAAAACTCATGAGATATTTGAAATCATTGATTGGCAATAAACATCATAGTTTACACTTTACAGTGTTATCTTTTAGTGGCTAGCTTGTTGTGGTTGTGATTTTTCCAAACCAAGTTATCTACACTTTCTAGTTGGGTACTATGACATGAAATGGTAAGGCAAGAGGAATTCTCGAAAAAGCTCCGTCGATTTCGCTTCGAAGAAATTAAACGTCATCTTTTTGAAACTCTATTTTCTGGCAGAAAACCAACCAGCAATTTCTTTACAGAAGTTTAAACTTTTTAAGTAAACCTTGATGAATAGTATGGAATTCGATGAACTTAAGCTGTGTCAATCTCTGTTCTTTGTTTTAGAAAATATTAGACTTGGGATTACATTTATACAGCCGCAGATAACTTGATGATCAAACCAGACACATTCTACTTACCCAAAGTAATGGTATTTTAAAGAATCTGTTTGAATATGCTTAAATAAAATGCAGGCATTGCTAGAGGATGTGGTTGGCAGAAAATTGGTGCATATGTCAATCTTGGATCATATTATCTTGTGGGAATACCATCTGCGGTCTTGCTTGCTTTTGTCTTGCACGTCGGTGGAAAGGTAAAAATGATAATCACTGTGATCTCCATTCTTCATTCTCATCATTTTACTTCAATTCCTAAAACTACTGCTGATCCAGTTTTTAACCTTCTTTTTCTCGAAAACATTCCTTAATAGGGGCTGTGGTTAGGTATCATCTGTGCCCTTGCTGTCCAAACACTTTCTCTTGCTATCATTACCATCCGCACTAACTGGGACCAAGATGTACAACTCTAAACTCAAATCTCAACTTTCTTTCATTCTTGAGAAATTTCATATTTCTGAATATGCATTCATCCAATGTTTCAGGCAAAGATGGCTACAGAACGAGTGTACGATACAGTGATTCCAGTGAATGCCATCTCATGAAACTTTTACTTTTTTCTTTGGTGGAGGAGCTCTGTGATTGACCTATTGATCTGAAGTTATTTGCCTTTGAAAATCAACAAATTTAGGAAACGAGTACAAAAGCCTCACTTTTGCAGATTCCTGCTCTCGAAGTTGGTTCTCAGTTTCCATGTGTTTGGAATCATTCTATCTACCCATGAAAGCTCAAGGGAAATTATGTAAAATTTTATCTAAATTCAATACTTAATCAGAGAGTAAGTTGTAATATAACAGAAGTGCATGGAGTTTGGAGTATTCCCCTTATGAATAAAGGTGGTTTGTGATAATTTTCTGAAATATTTTGGTAACTTAAAGGTTCAAAAGAAACTTTTTGATGGCCTAGAGAAAATTTTCGATGAATCCTCTATATAGTTCTCTTATACGATGATCATTCTTAGTTATAACATCAATCTCATCAATAAGAGATATATTAAAATGCCTGCTCTCATTGAGATATTTCAATCAGAGATAATATTACAATCATAGATGTTTCCAAATGCAAATAAACAACCGAAGATTTCCCAAACCTATGGATCAGATATTGTTCGAGATCGTAAAATTTTGGCAATCTTACAAGCAGTAATAAGATAATTTTCATTTTCCTTTCCTATTGAAACATAGCATGCTTCTCAATGAATTACGAACTAATTTGGAAGTTCTTTATCCAAGTGCCTTAACCAACCAAATAGTAATCACCATACATACACACACACATGATAGAAAAAAAAAAAAAAATCAGTGAATCTTTGCGCAATGTATAATAAATTTTATTTCATTTTGTTACTGTGTACTGAATACTGCTTCAAAGCTGTTAAGTGTTACACTTCCCAAAATCGAGTTGTAGCAGAAATGGTCCAAGGCAGAGGCATCAAATATTTTGATAAGAGATCAAATGAATTAACTTCAATTAGCTATACGTAAAAATTACATAATGAAACACCGGTATAATTTATAAGTGGCTCAAGAGGATAAGAGGGTAAACGATAAATGATCCGGCAGTCTTTACCTTGGGAAGTAATTCCACAATTTGCCCTAGAAAACAACCAAATAGCAATCACGTGAGGATATTGGGCATGATTCTTTTTAACTAGGTCATCTTTTTTTTAAAGACAGATACAATAACCTTAAAGAGAATAGAGGTATCGCGTTAAAAAAAATACTATTGAGATACAGAGAGGAAAAGACATCAAAAGGCAAACACTTAAAACCTAACAAACTAACTCCAGAAAGGAAACCAAAACTAGAGAGTAAATAAATTATAAAGCCGAAGCCAAATGAAGTATCTTTGAGCATAAGCCAACTAAAAAGTGAATAATGAATATTGGACACCAGAAATCTTGAACCGATCTGAATATTTCAAGAGATGCATTATTAACAGAGTTACAAAGCCGCTTAAACATACAGGAAACTTAAATCCATCTCTCCAAGCACTCAATTGAGAAGAACACTCACCTTTTAAAATACTAACTAGCCGGGGAAGAGGAAAGGAAAAGAGGGGTAAAACTTATGGATCATAAAGGTTACAGGATGAGAGATCTTTTTCGTAAAAGAGAGATTCGGTTTACATGACAAGGAAAAAACAGAATAGTTCAAGTTCGAACAAACTTGAAAGATATTGTACCTCATAAATGCAGGCTAGTATTCAATTGAAAGGCCGAATTCATATTGCAGTACACTGATACAGAGTCTCCTTATTGCTGGAATTCAAGATCTAATTTCCTTTTAAGATGTGATCTGTCAGCACTGCAAATGAAGGGGGAAAATAACAAAAACTATTCAGAATTCTAGGTGGTCATGAAGATCACGTGCCTACTTGAATGTTATATGATATGTTTAGTTTCTTTTTAAAAAATAAAAACAAATAGCCTGCATCTTTCCACTTGGTGGCTTTGATTCATGAACGAATTTATCACCATTTATTACAGACTTGATATTATGCCCACGGGTAGTGATTGCACATCTCCTCCCCTATCCTAAGTTGGGACTTGGAAGGGTATATAAAGCTACCCAGAGACCGTGTTATGCCCATGATGAAGCGCCATTCAAATGGAGCAAACATGCACATCCAAGAACTATTACTACATGTTTTTCCATGAAAACTTAAAGCAAGCAACTCATGCGACATGACCGATCCTTTACCAATATCAATAATGCAATTTTTCTAAGTAACTGCAAAATTGAACATTATCATTGCAGTTAGTTATCAAAGAAATGCACTACATCCTGGTTAGACTATCTTAAAACATCTTCCCTCTAAAAGATTTCATTCAATCAATAAAATTACTATCCCATGATTTTTGGTGTTCTTACAGGAATTTGCCTTAATTGTTAGAAATTAGAAGGCCTTTTTGTGATAGTTTCTTCTTAGGGAGGGTTCTCTCCACCCCTTGCCCTTAAGTTATCTTCCTTTTGATAATATGAATATACTTTTCAGTTTTCACTGTTTAACATTTTTTTTCAAAAAAAAAAAAATGGTTTCATCCCATGACATATCAAACTTCAATTAATTCAAACCCAGACTATGAGATTACATTCAAGAAGGTCCATAACTCCTATACCATTGGTTCAAACCCATTTTCAAGCTAAGGCAGACAACCGGCTTAGCAATTTACACATTAAAATTATTGTGGCAGAATGAGAAAAAAAATTACCTGTTAATTGTAGGTCTATTTGGAGGTTTTCCACCAAATACAGAAAAATCCAACGACATAGGCACTGCTTCATTCTTGCTTGTATTTCCAGCAGCTAACTCTCGCACCTCATTAACATGGTCATCAAGCCTATCAGCTCTATATGCATTGCCTTCAAAAGCCTCACGATCTGGCATTACTCTTCTTGACTTTCTTGGAGGTGAGAGTACAGTAGGACCCTCATTTGAATTTAAATCCAAAACTCGAGAGTTCGTAGGTTCACGCTTTGAAGTAGGCCTTGGAAGCTTACTAGGATCTGTGGGAAGTGGTGCAGATGTGAAGTACCTAAAATGGAAAACCTTTAAGAAATGTATCCAAAAAAATTCTAGGTTTCTAAATTATATTATCATATATTAAAAATGAAACCTATGCTCCAATGCTTGTTGAATGGTAATTCTAGATTTTGGATCATATGCAAACATCTTTGATAGGAGATCCAGCGTGTCATCACTAGCCACAGGAAACAATGATCTTAGAGGAGGTGCAGGAACATATTGGAACTCAACATAATCAGGTAGGTATAACATATCAGGCCATTGTGAAGGCGTAGGCGTTCCAAACGCTGCAAAAATCTTCCCTAATTGATCAATGTCACTCGAACCCTGTCAATAACAGAAATGATTTAAGAAACAATAAAAAGAAATACGAAATCAAATTTGAATATAAATCTCTTTTGCATAATGATACAAATCCAAGATGCAAGTACAGGTCTGATATATCACAGAATATAATTTTCAGAGACTGATCATTTGGGCTCTCGGAAGAGTACAGAAATCAAGTACAGATTTCCTTTTTTTTTTCTTATAGAAATCAAAACATTGGCAGAGGTAAACTTACAAGCTGTGAAACTTGCCTATATACCACATACTAACAACACCATCTACACAAACCCAGGTTTTCTACAGCCCATTCTTGACACAGATTATATAAACGAAGGCTGCTCAACTATAAACTTAATAAACTAAGGGAGTTAGGGTTGTTAAATTGTGAGCTAAATATTCCCTTGTTGGTATTAGCAAAATCAGTTCTAATGCTCAAATATATTCTGGAAAGTCTATTGCACTGTAGGAAATGAAAGACTGGCCACCTTGATAGAAACATTCATATCATAGCATACTAAATGACTCACACTCGGCAAGAATCCCACGGCCAAATTCATTACCCAGAATAGATGGAAGCTCAATAATTTATTGTATGCAACTAGTTCTAAGCTTGATTTGTAAGTATACAACCATGTGGATACACGGAAGCTGAAAATATACATAGGTTGGTTGTTGAGTTCGCATTGGAGTCAAAAGCTTGCTTGTAGAAAAAATAAAATGAGTAAAAAGAACGAACACGGCATTAAAACCTCATAGTTTGTATCATACATCCCAATCTGAAAGCCAACATGAAACCACTATGAATAGAAAGACTAATTAATACATCACTAAGTTCATACTTCAGTTATTTACATGGTGAAGCCTGCATATCACAAGCAGAAAAGGAGAGAAGGAACAAATATGATTATCATGGGATATACTTCAGCCATCATTACGTAAAGGATTGTTTCTATTTACAAATAAGACATACCTGAAGAAAAGGTCGACGAAGTAGTAGTTCAGCAAAAATACAAGCTGCAGCCCAAACATCCACTGCAGAACCATATTGCTTAGTACCAAACAATAGCTCAGGTGCTCTGTACCATCTGGCAAACACCTATTTTGAAATATTGCAGTGATATGTGTTAAGATTGAGATGAATGGAAATTCAGGAATTGTGGTGAATATTTGGCCACAATAAAATGAGGATGGTTCAGGGCCCGTACTATTTTATAATGGAAAAATAATTCCGTCTATAATACATAACCAGGTCATTTAATATGACCAACTTAAAAAGCAACAGTTACTACACATGACAAATTAGAGTCGAGAGATTCCAAAGCAAGAAATTTTACCTGCATCAATCAATAATGCAAAAGAGGGGGAAGAAGTATACCTGGTGAGTAAATCTACGATCCGGACTCCCAAATATCCGAGCCAAACCAAAATCTGCAAGTTTCAGTTGACCATTTGATCCTATCAACAAATTATTTGGCTTCATATCCCTGTAAAGTACAACCGGGCATATTATAAAAAGAAAGTAAAGCACGGTTATCCAGATGCTAAATAATTTGAACAGCTAAACAGCAAAAACAATAGCATTATAAAAATTTTGGACACCTATGTAAAACCCATTTCTTGTGGCAATATGCAAGGCCTTTCAACGTCATCTGAAGGTATGATTTTATGTCAGCTGGGGAAAGAAATATGTTTCGATCACGTATAACAGCTTCAAGGTCTGTCTCCATAAATTCAAATACAAGATGCAAATTCCCTTTGTGAGGGAATGCATCAATTAACTCAATTATATTTGAATCTTTTAGCTCTTTAAGCAGCTTGATTTCTCGAAGAGCCGTAAAATTTACTCCCTCTTTTTGTTTCCCAAGCCGAATTTTCTTGATTGCAACCGTCTGACCTGTCTAGAAAGTAAAAAAAGAAGTTGGTAAATCAAGTTGAAATCCCTCTTACATCAAAATTTCAAGTAACAAAAGGAGTAACGCCTTAGGTCCAAACATCTATTCAGCTACCGTGAGTCACAATTCAGGTAAACAAATCTGATTTTACATTAGAGTATATACTACGGCAAAAGACATTCCACCAGATTGAAACGCAACCAAAGTAACCAAACTCGAAAAAACACTCCAAATAGCTCCAGAAGCCATCGCCATACTCCCCCTTCCTAGCTGCCGTATCAATCACAGTATAATCATCAAATCAATTACAGCTAATTTCAGCTACAACTCATCGAATTACCCCCTCTATTCTCTATTTCCCATATATTCCCACCAAAGTAATCGAAGCGTTATCAACTTTATCACGCAAAGAAATCATATGAGCTTGATGAAAAAAAACGATCAAAAGGGTGGGCAAAAAAGACCAACCTGAGTATCAATGGCTTTATATACAACACCATAGGTACCCTCCCCGAGAACCTCACGCTTTAAATATCTATCGGCCACTTTCTTTGATGGATCGAGCTCAGCCATTGGTGCATCAAAAATACTCCTTCTTCAAAACGTGTTGTTAGGTCCCGCTATCGTTCTCATGCCAGATACATAGGTTGAGAGAAAAGAATTGTAAAAGGCACCATTGTAGAAGGAAGTGCGAGGAAATTAGGGTTTGGACATGGTGAGTGTGAAGTTCAGTTTGTAGCTTAAAGAAAGCCGTTGAAGATAGAGAGAAAGACGAGAGCGTAGAAAAGCAGCCACTTTCGGCTGCTTCAAGGATTTTCTTTTTTTCCTTTTTTTTTTTTTTCTCGCCAATGGCAAATCGAGTCATAGTATTGCATGCTCTGATTTGAATAAAAGTTGGGCCGATGCTGAATAACAGTTGGGCCGATGCACACCATCGGCCCAAATTGTTATTATTTGGAAAAAAAGGAAAATTACTGACACAATTTGGGAAATAAACTTTTACATGGCACAACAATAAAATATTCGTAAAAGTAACGAATGTTATCAGTCAACGGGTAAATTTTTTAAAATGTCAAGTATGTTCTTTAGTGACTATCATTGATATTAACTAATAGTCGATATCAATAATATCAATTGATAGCACATTTCTCAAATTGAAAGTTATCACCGATAGTATCTATTAATTCTTATAATTGATAGTTGTTATCAATGATAACTTTCGATTTGGAAAAATCAGAAAGAAACACTTGTAATGGTGGCAAATAAAAAGCTACCATTGATAGTAGCTATCAGTTGTAACTATCAGTGATACCATCAATAGCTACTATCACTGATATAATAGTTTCTAATTTGAGAAATTTGAGAAATAATTTTCGAAAGGGTGGATGTACCTAGGTTTTTTAGTTTTTTACTAATTTTTGTGTTATGTATGCAATTATTTTATCCTTGTGCTACATATTCTATTTTTTTGCTTAAATGTCATTTATGCAAGTTATCCTGAAAAATGTTTTTTTAATATATTTTTGTCGACTTTGTATTTGGTCTTTAAATTTCAAAGTGTTACATATTTAGTCTTCTAACTTTTGAGTTTGATTTTAATTTAGTTTGTAAATTTCAAAGTGTTACAATTTTTCTCTTGAAATTTGAGTTTTGTTTTATCTAAGTTTTAAGATGTATGCTTTTAATCTTCAAAGATCAACTCTAATGACTAACTTGGTTGATCATATACTTAGAAACAAAAGCAAATAACTTGGTCACTAAAAATGTTTTTAATACAAAATCTTGTATAGTAATTTAACCTGAGTGGAAACACGTTGAGTCAAACCAAACAAATTTGTGTACAAAACCACTTTTTGCATTTTAATTTAAGTTGTTTTTACCGAAAAAAAGTGTTTAAATGCAAATGATTTTTTTGAAAAACATTTCATCTCTCCTATTGCAGTTGATCACATCGCAAGCTCAATCACGACGTAGTTATCCATTTGAATTACATTTAAAGCACACTGCCTATCCGAGAGCTCAACCACAAATGACTACCACCATCATTGCATCTCAAGTACATGGTACAGCAAGAACAAAGGGGTTGCTAGAATAATTGTGGGGTGTGGTATCATTGCTGATTAACCTTTGTGAGGTTGATCATGCAGATAATGTGGCATTGCACCATTCTTCGCCATGAAAAGAGAAAGAAGGAGAGGTTTGTGATTGTGACTAGATTATCGAAACCCTTACGGAAATGAATCCATAATATTCAAAGAAACCAACCTACGTATTAAAGATTGTCTTATCTGCAGCCTAAAGATTTTGAAATGTAGATATCAAATAATCTTACGTCTACATTTCAAATGTACTCCTAGATTTTGTAATGTTTCATTGATCAAAATACGTTTCAAAAAGTTTTTTTTAGACGAAGAATGAGCATAATTAAAATCTCTCAAACTTCATACGCTTTTAAAATAAATTTAACCCATAAAAATTGATTAAAATTTAAAACTAACGCAAGAAATGAACTGTCAGTACTTTTTCAAACAAACATGTAAAAATATCAGATCGCAAGCAATGACGTTTCACTGAAGAATCTAAATTTCAAACATATCTTTAAAAAATGAAACATGGTTGACTCTGAATCTTTCAAGGGTAACACACTTGAACAGATCAGACATAGGACCTCCAGTTTTCATTCATTCCATATATTTTATATCAATTCTTTCTGTACATGATCTCTTACCCCTTATTTGATAGCTAATTTACTTTTAAAAAGGTAACATTGTTTACTAATAAACATGCTCATTCTGAAGAAGAAAATGCAAAGTGATTCATTTGGTGGCTGGGACCTCATTTAAGAACTCACTAGCACAAACCTTTGATGCTAGCTCCTAGTCAAAGAAGCTATTTCCTACATTTGAAAAGTCAAAATTGAACAACTTAATAATAATAGCATCAGCCAGAAGCAACACAGAGTCACAGACTATAAAAGGCAAGAGACTTGAGCTAAAGGAGATATCAAATATCACCAACAATGGCAGAGGTAAAGATTATTGGATCAACTTCAAGCCTATTCTGCATAAGGGTCGAATGGGCCTTGAAGCTCAAAGGAATTCAGTATGAGTACATAGTTGAAGACTTGAGAAACAAAAGTGAGCTGCTTCTCAAGTCCAACCCTGTGCACAAGAAAATACCTGTGCTTTTGCACAATGAAAAAGCCATCTCCGAGTCGCTTCTCATTATCGAATACATCGACGAGACATGGAAGGAGAATCCGATATTGCCTGCAGATCCATATGACAGAGCCAATGCTCGCTTCTGGGCTAAGTTTTTAGACGAGAAGGTAACCGTAGTTCTTTTGCTATTAACTTCCTTTTTCATGCACTTTCCTGCTTCCGAGTCCTGAAATTTAATTTGAAAGAAGTTTTAAGGATAAAATTTCAGTGATAGCATGTTTTGAAGTATGTTCATCTGATAGCATGAACTGTTGGTCATATAAACGAATCCGAGTATACAACACGATAGTTTAGGCCCCTATTGGATAACAATTTTGTTTTTAGTTTTCTGTTTTGGAAATTTATATGTTTGTTTCCTCATTTCCTTACCATGAACATCACCCTCCTTGGAATTCTTATTCAAGTTCAAAAGCTAAAACAAGTTATGCAAAAATTACCTTTTTAGTTTCCAAAACTAAACTTGGTATTTTAAAACATTGTAAAGAAGTGGATACCAACACAAATAAACTTATAGGAGGGAGTAATGATTATAAGATTAATTATCAAGAACGAAAAACCAAATAGTTATCCAACACAACTTTAGTTTTGCAAAATTTAGACCTTATAGGTGGGAGCAATGATTATAAGTTTAATTATTAAAAACTAAAAACCAAATAGTTATCCATCGAAGTTTTAGTTTTTCAAAATTTAGATCTTCAAACTAATTGGGGTGGTTTCAGAAAACGACATAAAAACTGGATGCACTCCAAATCTGTAACTTCACAAGTTCATGGCTTGTCGACAGACTATTATGCTAACCATATTTTTCTAAACGCAGGGCTTGCTCGGTGCCTGGGAAGCTTGCCAGGGTGAAGGAGAAGAGAAGGAGAAGACTGTAGAGGCTGCCGTACAAAATTTGGCACTGATTGACAAAGAAATACAAGGAAAGAAATTCTTTGGTGGAGAGCAAATTGGTTACCTAGATTTAGCTGCAGGTTGGATTTGCCACTGGCTCAATGTTCTGGATGAAGTGGGAGAAATGAATGTGTTTGACAGAGAGAGGGTCCCATCTCTCCATGAATGGGCTCAAAACTTCATCCACGTTCCACTTATCAAAGAATCCCTTCCACCCAGAGAAATTCTTGTCAACTACTTCAAGGGGAGTCTGAGCTACGTCCGGTCCTTAGCTGCAAATAAGAAATAAGATGTCTCATCCAGTGTCTCCATTTCGTTAAAAATAAGTTTATTCTGTCAAACAGTAAACAGGCAGATGGTCAATGTGAAACAAATTCATAGATTAAAAGGTCATAGGAGGTGTTTGTGTTTGAATGTTTGAGTATTCTTTACTACCCTGCAGTGATTTGCATCTATTTCATTGATTGTTCAACTCTTCAACACTTCTTTTTCTTATATTTATTTTTATTTTTATTTTTATTTTTTTTGTCATTTTAATCTATTAATATGAAAACATGGACTAATGAAAGAAACTAGAAAAACAAGAATAAACACAAACTCGTTTGCTCATTTCTGAACTGGCTGCATTTAAGTTATCAATCACGCCTCAAGATGAAAATCTGCGAGAACTCGAAAAAGCAGATTATTTGATTGATTCATCGATGCTGTGCAGTTCTATGCTTTGTTGTTGCTGTCAGCATAAATCATTCAACCATTATACGATGTTTTGTTAACAGCCATAACAACTAAAGAAAATTTAAAAGGATTAAAATGGTAGACAATCCAAGGAACAAGCCTCCAACACCAAATTTTAGAGAGAGAAAGAAAAAGCTAAGGTGAATTCAACAGAATCAATACTTAATTGCTGTCCAAGGTGCAAACACTGTATCTCCACTAAAAATCCTAAGAGAAGTGACAGTTACCAAACAAGAAGCCTGAAAATCATAAGAAACTTTCTGCTGCTACAAAAAGTATGCTCAATAATAAATAAACAAATAATGGATACGTTCAGAGTTAGCAACTAGGAGAGTGTGAAGTGAAACTCATGTAGACCGGTTGAAAAGATTTATGACAATTGCAACCTTTCAGATGACAGAAGGTAGTTCAAAGGATGTACACGTTCTTAATAAATATAGAACACAACATTTGAATATGATGGCATCGAGATACATGATAATTTGATACAAGCATACATATTCAACATGTACAAAGCAGAAGGTAGATGTCAAATGGAGAAAAGAACTAAGAATTGACACGGCGACACCGGCACCAGAATGCAGTTCCCCCACTTCTACCACGGGCAACAGCTATTTCCTCATCAACATAAAACCAGATAAATAAAGGATCCTTGCTGCTTGGCTCCCTTTCATCTTTTTGACCAAGACTGATCTCTAGAGGATTTAAAGGTCCAATTTTTATTCGAATTCGCTCAAAAATGAACGCTAATATTCTCTTCTTCCATGAAAGTCTACCTTCAAATGTTAAGCTTCCAATAGGTCCCAGAAAAACTCCATTCTCTATTCTTTTTCTCTAAAATCCAGGCAATGATGAATTAGTTTCAAGAAAAAAGATCAGGAAAAATCAATAAGAGCATTCCTAGGCTTTTGTTCCTATTAAAGTTTGTTAAGTTTTCAAAGATAAATGTAGCAATCATATAGAAAAGTCCAGATAGAAAAACAAATATACTTACAGCAGCATCAAACCTCTGGATGGCTGTAAGAGGGAAGTACCGGCCCTTTACCAATTTTTTCTGCAATTCAGTACTAAAATCCAGTATTTAGAAAACAGAAGTGATCAAATCTTCGTAGTTTGTAATTAGCAAAAGAAATGGAAATAAAACCAACCTCAGCAGTAAAAATAAGCATCCAGGTTCTACCAGGAGAGCTTGTTCCACCAAGTGTATTAAAAAACTTTGAAGGGTCAAGTTTAGCCTTCTCAAGTACAGAAAGAGCAGACAAAACTTCTTCTGCTGCTACCTTTCTTGTCTTTGCAGCATTTTTTAGCACCTTGACGCTCTTCTCCACTTCCTCATTCACAATCTACACCAATCAATTGGTCAAATAGATTATATAGTTTTTTTTTAAAATAGAAACAATCACTTTCATTGAGAAAAATGAAAACAAACACGGGCATACGAAAAACCAAACCCACAAAAGAGGTGACCTTCTACATAAAGGGACTCCAATTATGCAAAAGAATGTCTAGTAGTTACAAAAGTTCTTCGAAATCGAAGCTCACATAGACAACTAGCAATTGACAATAAGAGGAATAGTTCATCTGTCAAATAAATATTATAACGAGTAGTCCACAAGATCCTCAACATGCCCCTAAAGATGGTACTTACTATGGATCACCATTTTTTTATCGAATTTGAATTTTTTTTTATCAAATGCATGTTTAGACATTGTGTTATGTGATACTATGTTAAATCACCGATTGATTCGAAAGCATTTAATATTATCTCATCTTCAAGAACAGATACAGAACTGTGGAAAATGTTGACCAAACAGCCTAAAGAACAGAACGTACTTCATTCTCCCATACAACTTTTCAATAAGAACATAATTGAACTCCTAAAAGATATCATCTTCGTGCAATTCGGCGATAACCCAACAGAGCTTAAATAGAAATAATATCAACCTCATTGAATGTCTATAGAAAATTCAACACACTAACAAAAAAGCTTAGCCACTAAAGAAATATCAAAAGTAAAAAAATCACATACATTGGTGGAAGTGGAACTCTCTTCCTCAACCAGAACTGGGGTTGCTCCATTTGGGTCTTTTCCGTCTAAAGCTGCGCAGGTTTTCAAACTCGGAAACCTGTAAATTGAAGGCCTATTTGAAGATTTGAACGAAATCGAAGATCGCGAGTTGGAATTAAAAGGGATTTTGAGAATGGGTTTTAGGGGATTGAGAGAGTTGTTGGATGAACTGGAAGCGAACCGGGATAAGGACGAGGAGCTCAAAGAGGAAGCTGCCACTGTGAGTGCGCTCATCGTTATACACTTGGTCTAAAGAGGAAAGTTCTTCGTCTTCCTTTCATCCATACAAATTTCTGGTACGGATCAAATCCTCGTAAGCCATGATTGCCAATAATCCTCTAATTTGATGAATATGAATGGACTTTATTTTTCTTGAAATGGAAATTTTGAATGATTTTAATTAATCCAAATTATAATTTTACTCCACACTCTAATTTTAGTTTTATGCACATACTTTAAAAGAATGGTCTAACTAAAATCAATTGCTTCGAGTAGCCCGAGATTTGTCCACGTATAGGTGAATATAGTGAACTTTATCCCAAAATTGTTATGTTTATTTCTGATGAACATGCTCTCAATTTCGAAAATATTATTATATTATTTATATTTATATCATAATAAAATGTGAAAGACTATTGGTTTGGTGAAGAAAAAGAAATTTCCTTGTTGTTTCCATGTTGATGAGGCCAATTATTTTTGTTCTCGTCTTCATTTACGTAATCTTAGTGCTAAGTCAAAGATAACATAGTCGAATTTCTTTATATCTACTCCAAGATTAGTGTAGGGTTTCAAATCTCGATCGAGTTTGTAATGATTTCACCTCGAGATTTTTATTGTTTTTATTAATTTTCTGTACGTAATTGTATTTGTTGGTTTTGGTGGAGAATGAAAAAGAATATATTGGAAGTCAAATGAAAGTGTGCTATTTTTTAAATGTGAAACCCAAAGTGCATCATTTTGAATAATTTCCTTGACATGTGTCTCCTTTCTTACCACCAATTCAGGATCGTTTGAATTGATTAGAGAAATAAATATTTTTAAAAATCTCATTTTTATTTAAACAATGGTAAAAATTATATTGTTTCAATGACTATTTTGAGTAATTGTCAAATATCCGTGATTTATCTTTTAGATTAAATACTTGAAAATATATTATAAACACACCTTAAGCTTGTTCAATTTTACCCGAATTTATCATGATTTCTTTTTAAAACTTACTCCGAGACTAAATTTAAAATTTATTTTGAAAGAATAGAAATGAAAATTAGTCATTGGAAAGTAAACAAATTAAAATGGAACAAATATCGAAATGAATGAACTACAATTATATCTTAACTTTGTTATAATTATTATTGTTTAGTAAATAAATGATTCAAAAATTATTCTAAATAACAAACTTCTCAAAATATTTGCAAGTATAGCAAAACGTTACAATCTATCTAATAGACCACGATAGACCAAAAAAGTCTATTATTTGTATCTATCATGGTAGAAACGTTACGATCTATTGTAAATTTACTTCATTATATTTTAGTTTATTATACTATATTTGTAAATAGCCATGAAATTTGAAGATTTGTAATTTAAACTCTTTTTTTAAGAAAGTGAACATACCAATTAGGTCATACTTTCTATACGTTGAGAATGCAACCAAAATTTCAAAATCTCATATCAACTTGATAAAAGAGTATCATTAATATATAATTAGTATATAAGTAAAAAATTTATTAAAGTGGACAACATCGTAATATTGTGAAAGTATATTGGCTTCAACACTTTGTCATTAATAATTTTATTATGGATTCTATATTTTAAGTAAAATTTGTCAAACCTCCCCAAAAAAATGAAAATGGTAACATATTTTATATAAAATTAGTGTATAAATACATATAACCCAAGGTTTGATTTTATATATTTTTTTCTATTATGTCATTTACAATAATTTCAAATACTTATACTTTAACCAATTAAATTATCTTTATACATCACATTTATATGTCCAAGCAAATTATCCAAACTCTCAACTCTATCCATCAAAGTCATTTATGACGTAAGCGGTTCATCTAATTCTTTTGGATGGGCATTGTTTAAAAGAAGTAATAATAAGAATGGACCAACAAATATATATAAATTCATATCAACATAGCATAGAACCAAAAATAAAAAACATGAAATGGAAAGAATTTTCAAATGATTATCAAATAAATTGACACTATCTTTACCCCAAGTGCTCCTTTCAAATTGTGAAAGTTCAAGGATCCAAGCCAAACCAGAACTTCTTTTTTACAAGGATGTGTAACCCCACAAACAAAAACAAGAACCTAATGAAATGGCAAGAATGTGCAAGCAAGCAAGCCATGTCATGATCTTTCTTTCTAAGAGGCAGGCATATTTGCATAAAGAAGAGTAAAGAAGATTTCCACTTCTGGAATACCTCTTATCATTTGGATGAATCTAGTTTTTATTGGATCTTCAAGGAGCAATAGCCCCATCTGGGCAACTCTAGGAACAAGTCTGGCCAATGGTATTCCTGATGTTTTGCTGCTGCCTCCAGCAAGTGAAGCCTCCATTTCTTCCATCAACCCATCAACTCCTACTTCTAACGATCTCACAACGATGTTCCCAAACTCGGCACTGAACCAATAAAAAGAGAACACAGATGTTTTATCACTAACTGAAATGAAAAGTGATTGAAAGTTTACATTTGTTTGGGTGGATACTTGAGCGATGATATTCCATTCAACTTAAAGTAATATGTTCACAAGAGGAATGTAGAATCGACCGTGAATTATCAAGGAAGAATGCAAAAAAGAAGGATTTAAAGGAATTCTGAGTCTCAAGTGCACACCAAACTTGATCTCTATTCAATACTCTCTATGCATGTCAACTAATGAGATTGTCTATCTTCAGTATAGTGACAGTTGATTTATAATTCTCATACCTTAGCAGTACTGCTCTAGTTTCCATCATAAGCTGGTCAAACTTATTGAAATTTGGGGCAACTGCATCATCATCGGTGGAGAGTGTGTCTGTAATACTAGATTGATTGTCGCCGGGCATCAAGTAGTCCAACCAATGATGGGGACTTCCTGTGCTCATGAAGATTTTAATTATTTGTATAGTAGTTTCGCGAAGTACAGTTGTATTAAAGACATCTCGCAATTGTTTTCTGCAACCAAGAAAATTGACAAAGAATATTAATCACATCTGAGAAAGTGTCGAAATAGCCATATATACAGGACATAGTTACAATCAGACAAGATCTTCGTAAAGCATTCTTAAGCAAAGCTTTGGGAGAACTATACTTCCAGTTTACTTGACTGCAAATCTCATAATCAAAAAACGTTTTTTCTTAGTTGCCCTGATATGTCAATACCAGGTTCCTTGTTTATTCTCAAGGCAACTTCACCAGAAGCATGCTTTACAAATATCTTCTAATATCAGTTCAATTCCCCAAAAACATACTTCCATTCGTCACATGGAAGAATGGAAGTATGTTAAGCTAATTGTGCAATAAAGTTAAAGAATCCAAAATATTTGGAATCAGAATTTAAGAAATAATCTCAGTTCCTAGTAATCAAAGGACTTTGGAACTGTGTGATTCAAATGAAAGACAAATACTTTAACAGGATACTCTTTCTTTAGTTCAATAGGGTGGGGATTTGAACCTTTGGTAGATAATATGTGCCTTAACCAATCGAGCAATGCTCAAGTTGATTAACAGGAAGATAGTGTAGAAACATGATATTTTATATCATTCATTTGGTTATAAAATCAAAGTAAAAGAATAGCCATAAAACGATATAATAATTGATTTTATTGAGAAATTATATATTAGTCATGTGACTACAAACAGTTGTTATTTCTTTGATCGTGTCCGTGTGTATTAAAAAATATCCACGTCAGATTTTAAGAATATGTTTGATATGATGTTCACTAAATTTCAAGCAAAATATTATTTTTCTGAAACTATACTAAACAAAGCCTTTACCTCTTGAGAACTTCTCCTACTGCTACCTGCAATTTAGGAATCAAGGCATTCAGACCATAATTACAGAGAAAATCAGAGATGGCCAGAAATTTCTGTTGGTCATCCCTATCGATGAGATCAGCCTCCTCCTGTGGAGTCAGAAATCAAAAGGACCAATATTAGGGAAAAGAGAACAAGAAGTCAAAAGATAACTAAACAGTAACACACGCCACCTTCCAAGTTATGATATCAAATAAACTTAATATCTCAAATCATATATAGAAGCCTTCAGCCGGACAAAGGATTGACATGTATGTTACTACTGATTTATTGGGGTAACATGGTCAATTCACCTCATGAATGAAGAAAAATGGAAGGTAGAAAAATGGCCAAAACACCAAAAAATAAAAAACAATGACCCTGATTGTAGATGTTTTAATTTAGTTGGAGTTAAACTGTAGACATTTTGAGCTACAGTGAAGGATGACAAGGCCTAGCAGCCAGCAGGCGCGAATCATGGTGCTCCTTAACTGGCATTAGGGATCAAACACTTGTAAACTTGTTTATTTTGTTGTTACATAACGTGCATAAAGACAATGTAATTGGTTCAGTTCTTTTTCCATCCCTTTGATAACCATGGGCTTCGCAACAAATTGAAATACACCTCAGAAAATCTCCCGGACAGTTGATGGGTGGTCACGGCTCACCATGCACGCACTAGTGACATTTGTGTTCACAATTGACTCCTCTGAAAACCAAGGCAATCCAAGGCAGTGAAGTAGTTCTTGAAGCGCATTCCTAAAGACTGCGGCTAATTTTTATCCGTGTCTAACTTATTTTCATACAATTTTATGGGAAATGAAGCTTTCGTTATTAAAGGCTAAACAGATACAGAGGCGACAAAAAAAAAAGAAAGGGAGGGGGGGGGGGGGGGGGGGGGGGGGGGGGGGGGGGAGAGGGGGGGGGGGGGGGGGGGGGGGGGGGGGGG
>JBBPDJ010000008.1:15559772-15604394 GCA_037974625.1 Cucumis cinereus
ACAGTTTGGGGGGAAGGGAAGTTTTCGGTGGGAAGGGGGAAAAAGAGAAAGGGGAGAAAAAAAAAAAAAAAAAGGAACCCCCCCCCCCCCCCCACCCAAAAAAAAAAAAAAAAGAACTATACAAGTATAAACTCCCATCTAAAAGAATATGACCTAACTGTTAATTATAAAACTCCAGAGAAACGGCACCCACAGAAAAGAGTTAGTATAACAATATCCGAACCTCTCAAACTCGTTGAAGATCCTATTATTTCTCTCAAGCTAAATACCCCACAAAACAACAAAGAAACAAGCATGTCATAGGACATTTCCCCCCATCTTGAAAAGGAGGATTGCTTGACCACCAAACAACAATTTGTGCTACACACCAAGCACATCCCAAAGACTCCAAAATGTGTTTCTAAAGAGGCCGAGCAAACTGACATCTCTACAAAATATGGAAGGGTCATTTGCTAGACCATGGTGCGTCCTTCAAATTCCATTTAATGTCTCACTTGCATTCATAAAAGTTCCGAATATAGAAGATTGCCGACAATTTTTCCCACCCAACCAAAGGCTCTTTGCTAGCTTTCCGTTAAAACATAAACAACACTAGCGGTTCAAATTCATGAAAGAAGAATAAAAAAACAAAAGTATCAGACAATTTGCATCTCCCTTCATTAAGGGTGAGATCTATCGGGGTCACAATTTGTATCAATTAGTTGGAATTCCCACGCCACGGTGAGGTAGTATTTTATTTCTTTCTCTTCTACGGGAGAGATACCAAATTATGATACACTTGCTCCCCAAACCTATCCTAGTTGTTCTTTCTTCAGAGCGGATATTCAATATCACTTTCTCATAAAGCTTTGGCCATAAATAAATGTAAACGACCATTAAGCAAATAAGCATATCCTCAAGTAATGCCGCGGTGGTGAGGAATCATATACTTGGTAAGCAGCCAATGGTTTTAATTCACAGGTCATGAACAATAGAACTTCAAAAATGTATCATGACTTGCAAACTTTATAGGCACTCTAACTGTTTGGAAATACCAGTGGGAACAATACTTAATGAGAATGTACCAGATTCAATCAGATTTTTTAGTTGATGAATTAAATAAAGATTAACCTCTGGTATGTGCTATAGACCTAGATTATGGAATCCATGATAGAAATGAGATTGAATCAATCAATTACTGAAAGTTCTAATCAGAATTCTATCATTGGGCATTTCAGTTAGTAAATGATTCTTACGACATAAATAATTTAAAAAAGCATTTGGTCAATAATAAAATTGCACAAATCATAAAGAGACCCAACTTTCTAATGAATACTCACAGAAATCATTGTCAAGTACTTCCATGTAAGAAATGAAAAAATAGTACCATCATCAAGAACAAATCATTCGTAAAAAAAAATGAAGCAAGTAAATAATAAATGATCTAAGCACGACTCATTTGATAACTAGCTGACTTTAGAAAATTAAGCTTAAGAGTTGTAACTACTACTTTCACCATAATAAATAAATTATGATGAAAAAAAACAAAATTTCAAAAACAAAAAGCTAACACTGTAATTGTTATCAAACAAAGTCTTAGTAATTCCAAGAGTGATAGTGCTGAAAACAGTTCACATAATACGAAATGGAAAAAAATAGCAGGCCTTACAAGCAAATGGGAGCTACCAAGACCACGGGCAGTATCAATGTACATATGTCGTCCTAAGATGTTGACTTGAACTCTAATGTATAAGCTTAACACAGTTATTGCCCATAGTGATATCACCATCTTTGTGAAGCCTAGAAAAAGACATTCCAACCATGGTGATCTCAGTCTATTTTATTCAGTTAAAAACCAGAAGATATAAAAATCAAAATGAGATCACTTCATACTTAGTATTTTGAGGTTTTCCCATAAATCAAGTTTCTCTGCTAATGTCAAAGTGTTTGGTTGACCCTTTTCCATCATTAATTTCTCTGTCAGATGTGAAAGATCCAAATCTTCCTCTATCCGACTATGTAAATGTTGTATAGCATGAGGCAGAGTCGTCGTGTCAGCTATTCTTTGAATGTTCTCAAAATGAGCTTGTATTCTGCAAGCACAATTCCAGCAAACAGAAAAGTTAAAGAACTCAGAAAACAGATACTGATAAAAAGAAGGGAAGAAAAAGTAAGCATCTCTTAACTGAGCTTTAATGAGCTCGTCTGCTTCACGCTCATTATCCAATTCTCTCTGGATATCATGAAGCCTTCGACTGTAATAATCATATTGTCGATAAAGAAAATACCCACTTCCTAAAACTCCAGCTGTAATTAAAATCTTTCTCTTATGCCTTTTCCAGAAATCCCTGCTTGCACAATGGTAGATATAATAAGACATGATGAAATGGGAGAAACCAAACAATTTCCACAACTCCATATTCACTAACTTTCAAAATCTTCATTCAACATCAATTTGCACTCCCAAACCATATCTTGAGATCAATAGGTTGAAGTTAAAAGATAGTTTGAAATATTATGTGATGTTAGGTTGGCCCAATGATCAAATGGGCAATGTGCAAAAGGGATAGTCTAGAAACCATGTGTTTTAACCACGATGCCTACTAACTAAGATATCAAATGTTCTGACGAATTCTTTACACTGGAGTCCACCTAAGTTGGCCAACACCTTCATGTTTATACGGACCTAAATAACAATCTTGATTTTGGTTTTTTTCTTTTTTCCTTCATGCTTGTTTACTAGCTATTTCTATTGTTTTATAATATAATTGTAAAACCTAATGATCTTTTTTCTTTCCTTTTTCAACTGTAAACAGCCAAGAATGTTTCCTCCGTGGATGTTACACAATGGTAGGAAGGCCCAAGCTTATCCCCTCTCCTCGAGAGATTTTTATTCATTCAGTTCTTTCAATTCACATACATGACACAACTATTAATTCTCATCCTTCATAAAGTACTAATGGTAAAAGTACCATAGTTTTCTTACTTTCCGGGAAAATATTCATTCAAAAAATGGAAGTTACACTCGATATGAGCCTATGTTGTCATCAAAGAACACGAAATCATTCATTCTATATTGATTAATTAGAAACCAACCATACTTTCCTAATCTCAATTGCCTCAAATCAGAGAATAGCAGCATTTCCACCGAAGAAAATAACAAGGCAACCAAATTTAGATCATCTATCAAACATAGCCACAAATTTATCAATTCAACTTCAAAGCAGTAGAATCAAGGCAAAAAGAAGACTACCCAGAAGAAAGCCCCTTCAATCAATAGCAATACAAAGGGAGTCATATGAAATAATGCTACAGAAACATGAGAACCGACCTTATAGGAAACATTTTGATGTCAAGAATTAAACCGAATATCCATCACCATGCCTTCTTCGTCTGCAAATCCATTTCGAACAAACTCAAAATTGAGATGAGAATAAAAACTTTCTAAACAATCAGAGTAAAAAAAAAAAAACGTGATACGGATATTAAATAAAGCTAGAAAAGACAATACTATCACTACCCCAGAAAGGAAGAGAGATGGTGAAACGCGTAACTCCACGATAAGGCTCGAAAAATCGAAACAACCCCAAGTGTTAAAAAGCGAAAAGGCGAAATGGGAAGCAAGTGTTTCCCTTTAAATCAATAAAAACTCTTAGTGTCTTTGGGGTGGCGAAATTTTGAGGGTTTGGAGGTTGAAGATGGCAAAGAAGCTAGAAGCTAAGAAAAGGGAGTGGCCAATTTGATTGATGGATTAAATGCGTCAATAAATTTTGGTTTTTTAATTGTTTACCTCTTCGAGTTCGACGTTTGGATTCATTTAGCTCTTCGTAGACTTCTCTTTTTCCTTATATTTCCTTCTTTCGTTGGTGGTGGAATGTCGCAAGCACCAAAGCAATCGGTCCCTTTGAATTCAAGAGAGCCGGATAAATGATTATAAATCTTGTTATTTGAAATTCGATAATAATTTTAGATTAATTATTTTGTTTATAACCTGAAATGTTTGATACGAATATATTTAAAATTTTATGTTTAGATGATAATTTAAAAGTGATGGAAAGTTAATGATTGGATTAGTTTTGTAATTTACTTTTAAATTATATGAAATCCGAGCCTTTTGAGTGAAGTATTTTTTAAAGTAAAAACACATTTCAAATTATCTTTGATTTTAAAATCATTATCTTTCATGCGGTAACAAACAACGAAATTCATTTGAAATTTCTTATAAATTGAAACCATCAAAATCTTAAGATTCCAAACAGAGCACTAGAACTGCTTAGGAAAATTAAATATGGCGGATCTAGGTGAGAATGGTAGAAAATAGAATTCGCTTAAAAACTATAGAAACGAAATGAGTTTTGTATTGTAAAATTGGATCTGAAATGCTCAACTCTATTTGAGTTTTGAATTATATTACGTTACAAACTCATTTCATTACGTTCGTTAAATAGCTCGGAGGATATTTACGCTTAAGTAATCAAATTTTGGAAAAATTTTTATAGATAATCTTCCAATGTTTTTCATTTATAACTAGTATATTTTTTTAAAAATTTGGAAGATGATAAAATAATCCCAATTAAAATAATAAAAATAGGCTTAAGATTATTATAATAAGATTTTTAGAAAGAACAATCCCAAATATTTTAATTCCTATATATTTCTGTATTTATATTTAATTTGTATATTTAATACATTTTAAACTTAAGTAGGAATATTTCATATGAAATAATTATTATTTGTACCCAACCAATTTCCAAAATTCTTATAAATGTCTTTTAATGGCTTCTTAAAAAGTAACATCTCTTATTCATAAATATTCAGTATTATTAAACACTGGAAATTGAATTTAAAAAATCACAAAAAATAAATAGCCATATTATAGGAAAACTACATCTTAATTCCAAAGTTTGGAAGAATATGTATTTTTAGTCGTAATTTAAAAATTATATATTTAGTCTTCAAGTTTATATTTAGTCGTTGAGTTTTTAAAATGTACATTTTTAACCTCTAAGTTTGAATAATTATGTTTAATATATGGTTCTGGAAGTATTTTTTAAAATTTTATTTTTATAAATAGTTGTGTGATATTTGAAAGTATAAAAGAAACATTTTTTTAAATATGATTTTTAAAAATTATTAATATAGTTTTAACTGTCATATATTTATTTACAATATTCTAAATCTATTTTTAAAAATTGAATAACTAAAAATGTACATTTAAAAAGCTTATGAACCAAATTGGTTTATTTTAATAAATCTGACGTAAAAAAATATACGTTTCTAAAACTTAAGAATTATACATACATATTCTTCAAAATTTGAAGACTGATAGAGTAATTTTTCCTATATTACATCATCATATGACACATCTCTTAATTTGGACAATACATCAATGCTAAAAACAGGTACAAAATTATATTCCTTATATATGTGAAGGAGTGGAACCAAAATAGGTACAAAATTTCTCGGGTATCATAGAAGAGAAAGAAGAACATAACAAACGTACTTGTACGATTAATTTTTTTTAATGGACTTCGTTCGTGTTTTTGTTGTTGCACTGGAATTGTTGACTAGTGTGTGAAACTCTTGGTTTTCTTTTATCGTAATGGACTTTGTTGTATAACACACATGATGACGCTTATTATTGTTGCATTGTAAGAAATTTATATATACTTTTTTCAACTATGTTATATGAATATTGTTTTATATTAAATTTTTATTCGTATAAAATATTTTTGTTTAAGTTGTATAATATTGTTTCGTAACATAATTTACCAAAGCTATGTTCAATATGTGGTCGATGTGTTTGTAAGTTTAGAAATATCATTAAAATGCAATGACTTAGCGTAGGCGACACTGATAGAAGATGTGTTCGTCGTAGATGCCAGTGTCACACGCAAAGAATATTCCAGCAACACGTTGACCTAGAAGTTCACACGGCTAATGATTCGATTTCATCTTATTATAGACACTCCTAGGAGTTAAAACATACATTACATCTAGTTCTGGTTATCACATACGAGTATTATGCACGAGATGACCTCTCGTATGCTGTCACCCAACTATATATCGATGACGTAATTCATCATCAACAATAATTTAAGGTTCCTGTACCACGTCGTGGTCAACGTAAGAGAAACAACCACCTCCATATGACACCAAAGTTTATGTTGATTTTGTATACATGGTCATATGCATAACATCAGATGAAAATCATGTACATTTCCTCGTCCAATTTAAACAATAACTCCTAGATAATCTGAATGATATTTCAAATTAAACCCTACCCAATTTTTGTCAATTTTTTTTTAAATACATTGGTATTGGAATTAGAAAAAAAATTCTCTTATTCACAAATTAAAGTTATTAAACACTAGTTTTTTTTTTAAAAAATATTAAACATGAAAAATTAGAATTTAAAAATTCCAAGAAAGTAATATGAGTAAGTGGACTCGTATTGTATTAGGGTGGGCTAAAAAAAAAAAGAAAAAGAAAAAGAAAAATCCCAAACGGTTTTAGGGTTGCAAAACCCTAATTTGCCCTAACTCTCACTATATATATATTCGTATCTTTCTTTTCTTCCTCCTCTATCGCTCACAAACTTCAACACAGCCAAGGCGTAGAACCAAAGCACAGCTCAAAAAAATGGCGGAAGGGCTTGTTCTGCGAGGCACAATGAGGGCTCACACCGATATGGTGACGGCCATCGCCACTCCCATCGACAATTCCGATATGATTGTCACCTCTTCCCGTGACAAATCCATCATCTTGTGGCGTCTCACCAAGGAGGAGAAGACCTACGGTGTTCCTCAACGAAGGCTTAATGGCCACTCCCACTTTGTTCAAGATGTTGTCCTTTCATCCGACGGTCAGTTTGCCCTATCTGGTTCCTGGGACGGCGAACTCCGCCTCTGGGACCTCGCTACCGGCGTTACATCCCGTCGATTCGTCGGGCATTCTAAAGATGTTCTCTCCGTCGCCTTCTCCATCGACAATCGCCAGATCGTCTCGGCCTCTCGTGACCGAACCATCAAGCTATGGAACACTCTTGGTGAGTGCAAGTATACAATCCAGGACGGCGACGCTCACTCTGACTGGGTTAGCTGTGTTAGATTCAGCCCTAACACCCTCCAGCCAACTATTGTTTCGGCGTCTTGGGACAAGACCGTGAAGGTCTGGAACTTGACCAATTGCAAGTTGAGAGTTACTCTCGCTGGTCACGCTGGTTATGTTAACACGGTGGCTGTTTCTCCGGATGGCTCTCTGTGCGCTAGCGGAGGCAAAGATGGAGTGATTTTGCTGTGGGATTTGGCTGAGGGTAAGAGGCTTTATTCATTGGATGCCGGATCGATTATTCATGCTCTTTGTTTCAGCCCCAACAGGTACTGGCTCTGTGCTGCAACTGAGAGCAGTATTAAGATCTGGGATTTGGAGAGCAAAAGCATTGTGGAGGATTTGAAAGTCGATTTGAAAACCGAGGCAGAGAAAACCGATGACACCCACGCTGCTACTGCCAACAAGATTAAGGTATATTCGTTTTTGCTCTGTTCATTCTATACTATTTGAACCTTTGTACTTTACTCTTGTCTTTTCTATATTTATTGAATTTCAATCGTGGTTCTATACTCGTTGATGATTGATCAATTTATTATAGTCTGCCTGCAATTACCCATCACCCTGTTTTATTAGTATGCCATGTTATTAACATTCATCTTGCTTATCTTGAACTTGAAGTATGAAAGTTTTGTGTAATTGGTGTATTTTACTACAATGTTCTATTGTACTGGTTGTGCTTAATCACTTTCATATAAAGATTGCCCCATCTTTCGTATTGTTTTGTATTAGCCATTGGAAGTGAATCCAGAATCGATTATTGAATTTGTCTTCATTTGTCTTATTTTCTATCTGTAAATGTTTTGGGATTACGTTTATACAAGTTTTTGTTTTTAACGGTTGAGTGAATTGAAGATTGCACATTTAGTTGTCACATGTTGTAGTTTGGTTGAAGTTTTATGCAAGCTTTAGAAATTGATATGATGATGAACAAGCAAAATCTTCCTTTTTTATTATGGTTTGTCAAATTTTATTCAAGGAACCTTCACTTTTCAACTTGTGCTACATTTGATGAACACATTCATTCGTGGATAACTGATTCATAAGTTTCGTGTTGGATTTTCAGGTTATTTACTGCACAAGTTTGAGCTGGAGCGCAGATGGAAGCACGTTGTTTGGTGGTTACACAGATGGAGTGGTCAGAGTTTGGGGAATTGGTCGTTACTAGAAATATCCATTATGATTATTTGCAGACGCACTTTTTTGTTTCTATTTTGAGAAGAAGAAACTTGTTAAACCTTAATCCTTACAAGTATCAGTGTTTAGAATTTTCTTTAGGGTTTTGCTGGGAGTGATGAATGAATCATTTGGTTTTTAATTTAATGTTGAAGATGATTACTTTTGAGGTCAACAATGGTTTTGTCTTTTGAGATGTGCCACAAAATTCAGAGGTTTAAAGTCTTTTCTGATATTTTCTTTAAGAGAAAGTATCATAGTTGCATGCATCTATATGAAAGGTTTTGATTTCATGGTGCGCTGCTAAATCAGTTTATGGATATGTTCTAATAGTTGTGAACTAATGCAGCATCTAAAATTAAAATCTTTGGTGAATGAATGGTTATTTGCGAAGGAACCTCTACTGAAATTTGCTGTGAAAGCCATGAATAGGCTACAAGGTGAATCAATTCTTGCTGTTACTGTATTGAAATTAGGCTAAGAAACGAAGACTGCCATATTAATTTGTATGTCTTCCCTAAAGGATAGTTCTTATGTTGAATCATGAATGATTATTTATTTATTTTTATTATTAATTATTATTACTTTCTTGTGTGGTTATGGATCTAATTGATGTTTGAACCCTCATTTCGTGTTGGACTCTTATGTGTGTTAGTTGGACCTGTCGGACCTTGTTGGTCAATGGGCCTTTGGCCTTAATTTAGGGTTTTAAAAAAAAAAAAAAATATCGTATATGTCTTCTTTTCGTAATTGTAAAGGTTTTCTTTATTGGTTGTGATAATAAGTAATAATATAAGGCATTTTCCAATGGCTTTAAATCAGAGATGATTTTGATGACAATTCAATACATCTAACCAAAATAGAATACATACATGTAGTTAGTTCTCAATTGCAATTTGAAGCTAATGTATTCTATTATCACCCAAAACTCTCAACACTAGACGACTACAAGCCATAGATTCTGTCAAAACAGATGAAGAGCATCCCAAGACACTGGACTACAACAACAACTCAAAATAAATACTTACAGAGAAATAATTGGGATCAAATTGGTAAACAAAGATTAAAATGGGAAAATGTCTTAATACAAATATGTCTTATACAATTGGATCAATTGAGATAAATATGTTACTGACTATAGTCTCAAGTATTTAATGTGACATCCAACTACAAATAGATGAAAATGGGGATTAAGGTATGTGCATAAGTGTGAGTTTGTAAATTTATTGGCTAAAAATTGAAAAAGCTTGAGTTGAAACAAGATATGAGTTCATCTTCATATGGGGAGAAGGATCAAATCATAGCATAATATAATGCTCAAAGTGCTGTCTCAATTAAGAGATGTGAAGTTTCTACGAAAAGATATGAGATTTATCATTTATTTATGATGAGGTTAAGTGGGAATACCATAAAATTTTAAAAACAATTGAATTAAATAGGGTCATAGCCAAATTTGGGACTATTTCCAAGAATATAGTTTTTTTTTTTTAAAAAAAAAATAACAAAAATGATGTAGAGTTGAAAAGAAAAACAAAAGTGTGGTATTTAGCCAAACTATTGTCAAAAGTAGGATCGTTTTACTGTTCATAGAAGTGCGTTAAAACATCACATATAACAGAGGAGGTTCATATTCAATTTTGTGTTATTTAATTACGAATAAATAGAAATTAAAAAAAAAAAAAAACAAAACAAAGAAAACTATTATATACTCAAGTTTTAAAATATAGATCTTGACGAAAATTTTGATGGAAATATTGATAAAATTCCATTTCAATAGATATTTCTAAAAATGTTATAAAAAAATCAAATTAAATATTTTTAGATTTCATGGATTTTTTTTTACAGTATAATGAAAATAGCAATTTACCTCTGATATCAATATTTATGCTATTTGGCCCATGAGAATGATAAATTCAAATAGGTGAAAAACATATTTGGACCAAAATAACCACTTAAAAATCTATTAATGACGATTATGTCATTTCCATTATTTTACTATATTTATTATTTATCAGTTGACATGAGAGGTAAATTGCTATTTTTATTATACTGTAAAAAAATCTATGAAATATAAAAATATTTATTTACTAATATTTTTTTTTTGTTTTACGTCATTTTTTGAAATATCTATCAAAATAAATTTTTATCGATGTTTACCATGCCACCAACTGTTACTCGCTTCCTATTGGTCCCATACTCGATCATCTCTAATCGCACTCCTTGAAGCATATATTTCAACAACTCACACACATAATCTGAGAAAAAAAATTATAAAATATGTTTGAGAGTAACTTACTTGATTGAGTTGAATAAGTATTCCAAGTTGCTTTTTTTAAAAACAATTTTTTTCAAAGGTTTCGGGTTTTGAGTTATGTAATTGTTTTTTGGAGTGAAATAAGTGAAAGTGTTTGATAATCAATAGTGTGATGTGTTTGTACCATTTATTATTATTGAATTAAAAGTGAATGAACTTTTAAAAGACTGTGTTGATCTAAATTGTTTATTTAGTTTTTCACATGTTATAAACTATTTTAATATTTTGTTTTCATTTTTGTGCAAATGATTTAAATTAAACTAATTTTATTTTTAAATTATCAAGTTTTGTTTTCAAAGATGATTTTAGAATTTTATAAGTGTTGGTGAACCAAATTAAGATGTATAATATTTTGTATTGCATGTATTTCCATCGATCTTTTTCGCATTTCCATGAGTTTGATATCACATGAGAGATAAATCGATATTTTTATTATATCGTAAAAAAATCTATGAAACACAAAAATAAGTATCACAATGTCACTAATATAAATATAATATAAATAATAAACATTGTTTACTTATTTGAAAATAAAAAATACTTATTTACTAATTTATTTTTTTTTTCTTTTGAATTTTTTGTTTAATAATTTTTCTAGAAATATTTATCAAAATCAATACTTTGTCGATATTTTCATCAAATTTTTCGTAGAATTAAGACTTTGATATTTCTATTAACATCAATATTTTAAATATCAATGGTATGATATAATTTTTATTATCTTATTTTTTTTATACCAAAGTTTTCATTCTTAATTAATATCACAAAAATGAATATTGACCTCCAAATAAATAGTCTATTACATGATTGGATGGTTTTAAATATCAATGCAAAAACAATAGTTGGTTCCATGCATTAATTTGTCCAAATGGGCAAAGTTGCTATCAACTTTGAAAATGAATAATCAATAATGGTAACATGTGGATCTCACTACACACATACATATACATATACATATACATATACATATACATATACACTCTTAAAATAAGAAAAAAATGTTTTGTTTTATTTTATTTTATTTTATAATATTAATAATTCTCTTTTCCCTTCCTATCCATATATTTTATATATCACCTCTCACTATTTATCATTTATGTCACCTCTCTCTCAATATTCAATATCAAAAGGTATTTTTCACCTAAAAATTCTCAAATTCTCAATTATTTTTTTAGTCCAATATTGTTCCTTTCTTAGTTTGTTTGAGCATGCATATATCTAATATGGTAGGGTACATTATTTACTATACTCGTAAACACATATTTTATATATAAGTTAGACTGTGTTCACTTTACTAGCAAACTCAATTGGCACTGGCTGAAGTTCGACAAGTCTTATGGTTCAAATCTTCCACCTCATTTGTACTAAAAAAAGAATTATGTTCACTTTGACATAGTTTAAAATGTTTGCCTATTTATTTTCTTATACTGTTCTTAAAAAGGCATTTTTTTAAACGACAGGAGACTGCATATACATATAAAATCAAAATTATTGGTTCATATATGTTCCCTCACATCCACGTAAAAAGAGAATTTGTTTGTATATAGAAAAACGGTGGTAAGGACTTTTTTTTCTAAAAAAAATAAATATAAATGATTGATGCCAAAAGAGATGATGACCGGTATCTATATGTACCATAATGTCTTTGACAACGATACCCTAGTTTAGGGCACAATAGAGCTACACTATGAAAATATTATTTACCTTTTTATCTGGAACATGTGTAGTGTAACATCATGTACAATAAGCTCTCTTACGAGCTTTATTAGGTTTAATGCATTTATCGTCTTACCTAATTTTGTTGAGGCGAGTGATTATCGTATTAAATTAAAAATTGTCAGTACTATCATGAAGTATACGGTGCTATGAATATTTATTCATCGATAATTTTTTTTTACGATAAATTTTATGTAATTAAAACTTACAAAATTACATCAATAATGTATCTTTGTGATTAGTTTGGAAGACTTTTCTTTTGTGGTTGAGAGGATAAGGTTTAAGATTTGATGAGATATCTCATTAAAGGCAATTTGAGGAGTCCAAAGAGTGGCATTGACTTTGGAAGCTAATTAATAGAATGGGCCATGGTGTTTTATGTTACACCTAATTATCAAGAGTTTAGGTCAACTTTGGTGTGTATATAGGTCTTCCCTTTAATTTTATTTGGTTTAAATTATAAAACTTATACCAAATAAATGTGAAAAAAGAAATAAGTTTATCGAAAGGCTAAACCCTATTTTAGGGTTTGAATTTTAATAAAATATTAGAAAAATAGTTGTTTGAGAGAGTTGACGGCTCCAAGATGCACACACAGAGAGTAAAATGAACCTATAACTTTGGTTTCAAGTCATCACAATAGGAGATCGAACCTTCTAGTACTTTAGAGAAGATCCTTTCAATTATTGATCTAAGTTTACTTTAATAATCACACATTTCAATTATCATTGAATATATGCTCTCATATTAATGTCTATTCACTCTGGTAGTAATATATACATGTCAAACCGAGCATAATTCAATTGACATCTGAGAGATCTAGTGATCAAGAGACTCGTAGTTTGAATCTCCAACTTCCATTGTCAATTTTTTTTTATTTATATATTAATAGAATAACTAAAGACTACACATATATGTCGTTATTAATTAAGCATTATTCTTATCAAAGATCGGAGGTTCGATCTCTTTTCTACAACTATTTTTTCTTTATTTAAAAGTCAAGGTATTATTCTAATTATTTACCTATGTTTGACTTTTGGACAAGATATATATGAGTGTCAAAGCTTATAAATGCTCTTCTTGTAGGTGGCAAACAATCCCAGTTTTGACCTTGTCACCTATACATATAATATTAATCAATTTATAAAACTCAACACTTTTTTTAAAAAAATAAATTACCTATAAATTACTACTTATTTATTGAATTTATTTGAAAAAGTTCATAAGAATATAAATGTAAAATGAATAAATAAATTAATTAATTAAATTCTCAAATGAATTTCAATCATAAATTTAAAATTTTGAAAAGATTTATTTCTACTTTGAACTTTAAAAATTGTTTTAAAAAAACATTTATAATATTAAAATTGGATGAAAAAATTCATCCAAAAAGAATTCTTTAATATAATATACATTTCTTAACTTTCTCTTACGTTGGACTTTTGCAGGACACATTTTAAGGCTGCCATTGCCATGCATGCAAGCTTGGGGACAAGCTTTAAATGAATGTCACTTGTCACTTACCCATGTCATAATAAAAACAAATTAACCCTAAAAAATAGGGGTTATATTTCTAGTTGAAAAATATTTGGATGTACTTCGGACTACCCTCAATTTCACGGATCATTTACCTCTCTCAATATTTATGAATTTGTTACTGAGTTCTATCTCATTTTTAAAAATGTGTTGACGTAACATATGATAAGTAGAAGTAGTATGAAAAACGATGGTTAATTATTTAGTTGAAAATTTCATAATTTTTTTAAAAAAACATAGAAAATACAAAATAGTTTCAATTATATTTAGTTAAACTTTATAGGGTTTCCCTAAATCCATCAAATTCTAAAATTTTGTTTAGAAAAGGAATTTTAAGAAAAATAAATTATTTGTGAAACAAAGTATAGTAATTAATTTTTGATAGCATATGAAAGAAATATTTGAAATTATTTATAATTCAATAAAGTTTAAGATCTCATTGTTATCACTGTATATATATCTCAAAAGATAAGGTGACAGATTAAAATAATTTACATAATCAATTTTTATATGGCCTCCAGATCGATTTATACCTACCATACATATTCTAAGGTATTTTGTATAATTTAACAAAATAAAACTTTTAAAAATAATACTTTTTTTTTCCTTTTTACTTTAATAAAAAAAGATGGAAGAATTTGAACATTCAACCCGTGGCCTAATTAATAACTTTACTATAAACTGATTTTGATGATTAAGAATTATTTGGTTGATATTAACGAAGTTTTTTCTTTTTTTTTTCCTAAAATGATATCATCACCATTTGTATTCATATGTGATAAAAGAAAAGCAAAATTATGGACAAAATATCGACAGAATTTTTTGACTTTAATGGAAAAGATAATTGAAAAATGTGGACAAGGGACTACACATATTATGAAAATAGTACATCATCTCATCATCAATGATTGAAACTCGCTACCACAAATAAAATTGAAGAAAAAAAGGAATAATAATAATAATTATAATCACAAATAAATATGAGAATGAATGAATGAGAGTATCTAAATTTAAATGCAATTTCAATAGAAAAAATCCAAGTGGGTGTTTGAGAAAGGCCATTGTTATCACTCTTTTAAGCTTAAACGTCTGATTCTGATTGCTTCCCTTCTCAAATACGGAAGAAGAAAGTGGTTAATAAGTTCTTGAAAATGGGAAAATGAAGGCGTGTGAAATTGCAATCAGAGCAGTTATGAATGAGCTATTAATGAAGGCCAATGGCGGTGGACAGGTTTTGCATGATCTCTCTATTTTTCTTTTTCTTTTTTTTTTAAATTTAAATAATTCATTATATAAGTACATTCAACAGTTCATTGCTTCTCAAATCGAAAAGGGTTCTGAAAATTTTCTGCTTTACAGTTGATTTAGTGGAGATTTGAGGACGAAAGCTTTCTCTAAGAGGGGAAAAATGGGTTTCTCTCTGTTTTCTTCTCCTTTTGTTCATCCTCAACTTCAACAGATTGTAGCGAAGATGACTCTTCTGGACATTCTATTGTTTTATGTTAGTTTCTCCTCTTTGTACGACTATTTTTTTGGGTTTTTCTTTATAGGAATTTTGGAACTGATAATTACATTTGGGGTTTGTGATTGTTCTTGATAGGTAGTTCATTTTGTGGACAAGCTTGGGTTGTGGCATAGGATGCCAGTGTTTATGGGGCTTGCTTATTTGGGGATTAGAAGGCATTTACATCAGCGGTATAATTTGTTGCATGTTGGATCTATGTATGGACAAAAGTATGATCATCAGCAATTCTGCTACAGAACGGCTGATGGAAGTTGTAATCATCCTTTTGATAGTTTGGTTGGTAGCCAGGGAACTTTCTTTGGCCGCAACATGCCACCATCAAATTCTCCTTATGGGGTAATCTTCAAACTTTTGTGTTTGATTTTTTGTAGCATTAGGATTTTAAGTATACAATTTGGCTTTTCTGGTTGCTTTGTGGATTTCCAAACGGTCGGTAGATTGATATCTTGATAAGCATTTTGTAGAGGTAAGTGATGGAAATGGTACATTTTTGTGATGCTATCTAATGGATGTTTGGTTGTTATGTAAAATGAATTGCAGGTACTTGATCCTCATCCAACAGTGGTGGCCACAAAGCTATTGGAAAGGAAGAAGTACATAGACAATGGCAAGCAGTTCAATATGATTGCTTGCTCATGGATACAGTTCATGATTCATGACTGGATTGATCATTTGGAGGATACCAAACAGGTAAACATGCACTCATATCTAGATAGATAAGTAAAACACTGTAAACCTGATCATAACTTAATTGGTTAAGACATTTACCCTTGACTACTTGAGTAGTCACGTCTCCACTCGCATATTTTGTTGAACTCAATAAAGTAGGGAAAAAGTCAAGTGAACTTCAACCCGACAAAGTAATTTGAGTTTGAAGAAAAGAGTTAATGAAGCTGATGGCTTTGAGTTGGACAGGTGGAACTTACAGCTCCTGAGGAAGTTGCAAATGGTTGTCCTCTGAAGTCATTCAAGTTCTTTGGGACCAAGGTGGTTTCAACAGATTCCCCTTACCTCAAGACTGGGACTCTAAACACAAGAACACCTTGGTGGTGAGTATTAATGGTCTCTGAATCCAATATTTCAGTTGACCTACTTTGAAATTGTGCTTTGATTAATGTTCGAAAAGGGCTATAAAAATAATGATATTTAAGATTTATACTTAAACAAGGTCATTTCGATTGAAATACGTGACTTCTGCTGTCTTTTGAGTAGGGATGGAAGTGTAATATATGGCAACAACGAGGACGGGATGAGGAGAGTAAGGACATTTCAAGATGGAAAAATGAAGATTGCAGGAGATGGGCTTCTTGAGCATGATGAAAAAGGGATTCCCATCTCTGGAGATGTTCGGAATTGCTGGGCTGGATTTTCCCTCTTACAAGCTCTGTTTGTCAAGGAGCATAATGCTGTTTGTGATATGCTAAAAGTAAGTTTATCTTCTCGCTCCATTATCGATAACATAATAGGTGTAATGCACTTTTTAGAAACTCGAGATTAGTTTTAGCCCATATAACAGCCTATAACGGTGCCAATACTTTTTCTTCTTTTTCCAACGTTTCATAGCTCAGCAGAAACACCCCTGCTTGTGAAGTCCTATCCTTTGTTTCACAGATCTATTTTGATTAATAGAAACAGTACGATAAATTTCAGTTAACAGACTAGAGTATCTGCACTTGCTTCTTAGGAGCGTTACCCGGACTTTGACGATGAGCAGCTCTATAGGCATGCCAGATTGGTGACTTCAGCTGTAATTGCTAAAATCCACACCATTGATTGGACTGTTGAACTTTTAAAGACTGAAACTCTTCTAGCAGGAATGAGAATTAACTGGTAAGACAAGTGAGGAGATTTATACAAGTCAATCTAGCTTAGAAAATTTTTCTCCAAGTGCTCTGACAATCAGAGGTAAACTTTCTTGGGGAATTTCTTCAAAAGGTCTTCTTCATGCCACTTGTTTAGATTTTTTCGATGTTAAATCTGATGGAAAAACTACTTGTCATGTTCTGTACAGGTATGGATTTCTGGGAAAGAAGTTTAAGGATACGTTTGGACACATTTGTGGGCCAATACTGAGTGGATTGGTTGGTCTAAAGAAGCCAAGAGATCATGGAATTCCTTATTCACTAACAGAGGAGTTTGTAAGCGTCTACCGAATGCATTGTCTTCTACCTGACAAATTAGTTATCAGGGACTTGAACTCCACCAACTCTGATTATAGTGACCCTCCTATCATTGAAGAGTATTTCTTCTTTTCCCTACACTCACCTATGCCTCTAGACTGTTGTTAAAGTTCATAAAAGCAAACTTAGACGTCGATATTGTTTCAATCATGGAAACCAATTTCTTTCAAATTATTATCGTGAACATCATATGTCTTCATTCAAGAAATCATTCAAAATTCTATGATTGTCTTGTGTTGTGAGACACAATCAATGATTACAACTGAAATCACAGCAGTTCTAAATATTAAATCCATAAGGTTTCTAGTACATGTTAATATCCACTCACTCACTTTGGTCAATGTTGACATCATTTTTTTCTTTGAAACTATATTTCGTATTGTATCAAAACAGGGGTGAGTTTCTATCCAAATTTTCACAAATTTTGAATATGGAGAACTACTTTTTCATGATTAGGGTGCCCATGGAGCAATTAGTGGGAAAAGAAGGTGAGAAAAGGCTAGCCAAATTAGGAATGGAACAAATGTTGGTGTCAATGGGTCATCAAGCATGTGGAGCTCTCTCTCTCTGGAACTATCCATCATGGATGAGAAAACTTATTGCCCATGATGTTGACGGGGATGACAGACCAGATCCAGTCGACATGGCTGCCATGGAAAGTAAGACCAACAGTTTATTTTTTGTTTGTTTCGCTAGTTTATGGCATTTATAGCCAAACTTTTTGGTGCTAACATCTAGATTATGTAATGGCGATCAGTCTTCAGGGATCGAGAGAGGGGTGTCGCAAGATTCAACGAGTTTCGTAGGAATTTATTAATGACCCCCATAAGCAAATGGGAAGATTTGACAGATGATAATGAAGTTGTGAGTGCCCTTGAAGAGGTGTATGGAAATGATGTTGAGAAGCTAGATCTACTTGTTGGATTACACGCTGAGAAGAAGATTAAAGGGTTTGCAATCAGTGAGACCGCTTTTTTCATTTTCCTCCTCATTGCTTCAAGGTATGCTGCACTATGCTCTATTTATTATCTCCACAATGAATAACGACGTGCACTGTAGAGTAACGAAAAACCAAAATGACAGAAATGGTAATAGCTGTTAACTGGTATCGAACCTTGTTTACGATGCTGATGTGCAGGAGGCTGGAGGCTGATCGATTCTTTACGACTAATTACAACTCGAAAACCTACACAGAGGAAGGCCTAGAATGGGTAAACAAGACAGAGACACTGAAGGATGTAATTGATAGGCATTTTCCTGATATGACAAAGAGATGGATGAGATGTTCAAGTGCTTTCTCTGTTTGGGATTCTTCGCCTAACCCAACAAACTACATTCCCCTGTATCTCAGACCAGCCACTTGAACAACAATTTCTGCCCTTTCACTAAACTTTTTTTTCAAGATGAACATGCATAAAATGTATCTACTTCTTCAGACAGATATGGCAATTTTATGTATGTACATACATAGTGAGGTTGCATTTCAATATTAAATATTTATTTTGTAAGCAGTTAAAAGAAGCACTCTTAATAATAATAATAATAATAAATCTTGGTATCTTGAAATTCATTCTTCAATAAAAAGAAAAAAAAAAAGGCATAATCTTATCAAAGCTAAAGCAATTCGCATCCTCCATACTTGATGATGTTAGTTTCTGGATTGATGAAAAAAATTGCATAAATGCTACCATTAAATTGTTGCATGGCCCCGGAGATGGAATAAGAACTAACTTCAGAGATGGAATAAGAACGATCAATTCAATTGATTTCTTGGAGTTTCAGCATTGAGAACATATATGACATTTCGATTTTCTTAGTATACTCCTATTGTGGATGACAAGAGGAAGACGATGAAGATGTCTCCATTGTTTATGGTTAGGATTGGTTCTGGTTCCACTCAGGGTATTTGGGTAGTGATTTTAACAGATATTTTAGGACAATTTATTTTTGTATAATTTATTTTTAAACAACTAAATTTATGTTTGATATCAAACACTTAAAAAATGATTTTTCATATATTTAGTGATTGTATTTTCTATTTGAAAAATAATTATTAGCTAAATAATTACTATTACTATTTGTTTTATTTTTAGATTCTTATATACATGATTGATATATGTTTATTATATAGATTTCGAAAGAAAATTCAAACCCTATATAATTGTTTGTTTTATTAACTATTTAATAGTAGTGTCAATCACTTTTTTTTATAATATTTAGAATTAAAAAAGTATTCACATATGGCTGAAAAACAATATTTTAAACAAAAACTGAATTAAATAACTATTTTGGGACTTGTTCATGTCAATCACTAAACATAAATCACCTGTCCTCCAATTATTCCAAAATCAATTGGAAATGATTTTATGTTTTTCTAAAATCAATTTTAGTTCTATGTCAAATAATCAACATCCGAAGGAAAAGTGATTTTAGAAAGAGAAAAAATGATTTTGATAATCTCAAAATCACTACCAAACATACCCTAAATGTAAAAACATCCATTATGGAATTAGATTCAGAGTCACAAACGCTAAACAATTTGTATTGTTGAGTTGTAGTGGTGAAACCAAATACGAAGTAGTGAATATCAAGATCTAACTCACCATGTGGAACTTGGACGAACTCACTGGTAGTAGGATTGAATATGTCACTAGTCATAGATTGAATATGTCAAAATATAATTAGCATTTACAAAGAACGACCAGACCATTTTAAGGATTTGATTATGACCATATAGGTCCAGTCGTCGTCTACTGAGTATTGAGTATTGTGATGAGAAGTAAGAAATTTATACACTCAACAACAACAATAATAATAATAATAATGATAAAAGTATATAAACGGCTTATATTTATTTATACACTCAACATTTGCATAAAAAAGTCTGCACTCCAAAAAAAATATATATATATATATTCTAAGATTAAGAATTTCATACCACAGTATAAAAAATCTAACTGAAAACCAAAAATTCCATCAATCAATCATCTGTGGCTCACTGAAATTCTTGAACAGACGTTTTCAATAATTTATCCACCATACTTTATAATCACCATTGAACTGTACAAAAAATCAACTTTTTAAACACCAACAACGGGAAAGCAAAACCAATTCCAAGCTGCAACGAAGCTCAAAAGCATTACCGTTCTATCAAAACAGCAAGGTGTCTCAATAACCAAAAAGGAGAAGCAGGCTCTTAAAACTTAAATTTTAGTTTTAAGCTCACAAACTCAAAATATTCACCTGAACATCATATTTCTGACATCCATAGTCTCTCCTTATCCAGTAGATATCACTGAGGAGTTAACTTCCAAACACGAACACAAGCATCCTCACCGGAGCTCACAACACTATAGTCATCTGTGAAGGCCAGTCCGTACACCCCACCCAAATGAGCTCCCTTTATTGTTAGACGGTTGGATGCTGGCTTGTCAATTTCGTATATGATAACACATGTATCTAATGAACCAGTCGCAACCTTAGTGTTATCAGGAGACCAAGCGAGGCAATTTATCCGAGCAGTATGATACAACATATTCTTAAGTTTAACCTGCAAAGTAAATAAATACTGGTATAAGAAAAAAGACACATCCCATCTATTCTTCCACTCAACTTCCCAGACTTTCAAGCAGTCAACAATAAAACAATTTAAATCCAGAAACCTGTCTAAGTCATGCCAAGTCTAAAGCCAAGTAGTTTAGGAAGGCGATAAACTACCTCTCGGGATGCACGATCCCAGACGATAGCTTCTCGGTTGAGATCTCCTGATGCAAACATTGAAAGATCTGGGGAGTAGCGTATCACACTAATAGCTCCCCTGTGTTTCTCAAGAGTTACTTCTTCAGTGAGCGAGTCGCCATTGATGGAATAAATATGTAATTTACCATCTTGTCCACCTATGATAGCCTCACTTCCGTCGGGTGCAAGTACAGATGCTGTCACAGTAAAACCAAGGTTGATGGTTGACACTATGCTTGAGCCACGCAGTAAGACAACTCCCGAATCAATTGAAACTAAAGCAAGTTCAGGAGAAAGAGCAGCAAGGGTCAAGTCCTTTGGTTGACTTCCAACATCAATAGCCTCTGCCTCCCCACACTGACCATCCTTGATAGAAACTCTCCATACCTGGAGATTTGAATGCGGGAGAAAAAGAACAATAAGGATTTAAATGAGTTGCATTACAGAAACTGCATAATCATTTAAGTTGCAGAATAGGATGGAGAGTCCACACACAGCCAGAATTTTAATTGAACAACAGGCCTTCATTCAATAAGGATCAAACAAAAAGACAGGAAGTTATAACACCTTCGTTTATAGTTTCCCTACTTTCTACCATTTCTAAGATGGGAAGAACGGGAAAAAGAAAAAATTGGCAGACTTAATATGTTTTGCTCGATTTAATGTAATCACCTTGTTGTCAAAACCGGAAGTAACAAGTTCATCTTCAAGAGCAGCAAAACATTTGATTTGAGAATTTTCTCTTCTTTGCAACTTGCCACTGTATCCAATGCCTTGAATCCATTTAATAATCAGCCCATCGTAGCTAGTGGATAATATAACTTTAGGGTCACTTTTTAGAACAACTAATGAAGTGACATTCTTCATATGTCCAGATAAGATGACAGGGGACTTATCAAGATCACTAGCTGAAAACAAACTAATAGTTCCACCAAGAGAAACCGTAACAAGATGTTGATTCTGCCATAAACACCCAACCAGCATATCATCAACTCCACCTGTGCCAGGAGAAGTCAAGGTTTTCTCTAACTTCCCATTACCATCATCAGATATCTCCCAGACTTTTGCTGTCTTGTCAGCAGAGACAGTCAGCACCTAAAATATACGTTCAAAACTGAATATCATTAGGTATTATACAAATCTAAGTGAATAAAAAATAAAGCAAGGAAGAAAGAAAGAGCGTAACATAATATCCTCTGTATCACAATGTAACTCAACCAGAGAGAGAAATCTCAAATCTGAACTCTCACTTAGAAAAAATGTTTCTACCAAATGCAAATGTCAGACAATGGTAAAAGGCATAATTTATTTTCCAACAAATTATTACGTCAATCATAAATATAAATATTATCATTCACAAAAACGAGTACCATACTAGTGGATAACCTAAGACAGAAATCTGCATAAATCCAATGAATCTCATTAATTCAAGTTACATTACCTTCCAAATAGCTCTCACTTTTTTTTTCAAAGGAAACAAAAATTTTCATTGATAAAATGAAAGGAGACTAATGCTTAAAATACAAGGATACTTAAAAAGCAAGAAAACTGAAAGAGTACAATCTCAAGAGAACCATGCACTAGAACAGAGAATGGGCAGAAAAAATTGAAGTCCCCAATTAAACAAGTAATCTGGAGAGAGAAGTTCACATAAATCTTAGAACGAGATCCAAATAGCTCTTACTTGAAATAGATAAAGTTTTTTTTTTTTTATATCCGTGAGTGTCCCGGACCAGCTTACGCGTTGAAATAGATAAAGTTAATAGCCAAGGATACAAAAATGTACAAGAATCAACGGTAAATTACTACTATAGGTTGGCATAGTAGTTAATAAGAGCTAACATAGACAGTAAAGAGCTTAGAGGGAACATGTTCAAGACATGGTGGTTACCTACCTAAAATTTAATATAAGTTTTGTTGGTAACTAAATGTAGTAAGGTTACGCCGTTGTCCCATGAGATAGTTGAGAAACACAGAAGTTGACATGGCCACTCTCAAATGTAAGAAGAATATACTTATCTCAATGCAATTGGAAGCATCATTTTATCAGATATGACTGACTTATTTGCTAGTCTAAAGAGAGTGGGGAGAAAATGAAAAAGAAAAGCTTAAAGCATTAATATATCCACTGGTATAATATCTCTAATTACAAGAAAATAGCCTGGAAGTATATAGAGAGATTAATCATTCATTCATGTTCTTCGAAGTATGAGACAAAGATGCATATACTCAATTCAAAAAAAAAAAAAAATGACAATAATAACATTCAAAGTTCTTTGCATTCTTAAAGTTCCAAAGGAAACTAGATAACCTGAATAAATATTAAATGTCAAAATTGATAGAAAAACATTATGTAGAAAAAATGAATAAAGCACCTATATCCAACTATTTCAATTACACAAAGATTCAGATATTGTGCAATTCTATTTCAAAGTCTAGTACTTCCAATTTGGTATTTACTTTCGACTTCACTAAAATTTCAAGAAAAGCCCGAGTTTCTCCAACATTATACTCTGAAGATTAGAAACTGTCAATTTGAGGATTTATCATTATTATATTTATAATCATACAGTCAACAGAAATCAAAAGAATAAATCTACACTAACCCGTTTTCCATCCGAACTCCAACTGACAGCATAAATACTGCCTTTATGCCCATCATCGGAAGAGAGTTCTCCCATCTTATCCCCAGTTTTTGCATCATATATTATGCCCTTCTTGTCGGAGCTTACAGTAATGAACTTGCTGCCATCTGGAGAGAACCTTAGACAGTTGACAAAATTTGAATGGTCCCTGAAGACATATCCCAAAGGTTTTCATTGAGGGCTTTAAAAATGGATTTAAAAAGAGAGATGAATTTTGAAATTACGTTTGATAATAAAATCTTATCAAGAATAAACATATCACATTACAAAGCAGATATAAAATATCTAACTAAAAAAAAAAAAGAAATATGTGTATTGATCTAATAGGGGGATCTGGAGATAGTTGAGAGCATGCCTTGTAGGATTGGTCAAAATGGTCTCACTAGACTCAACGCCAACGTTTCCACAAAAATAATAAAAATAAATAAATAAATAAGTCACCACATATCTTTCAAACTTAAGAGTAATAGTGCACTCATCTTTTTGTTCATCCCATTCGTATCACACACAGAAAGAAAAATGAAGACTTGTGTGTCCATCTTGGGCTGCACAAAAGTGAGTGCAGTCTAGAGTACACCTAAGTATTTTTCTTTTTTAGGTAAAACTTCTTTGTTTCTTGATCAACTCTACGTCCACACTTTGGCTGCAGAAAAAAGTATCATTAATGCAACTTTTTGGCTGCAGCATTCATTATTTTAGCTCCTCACAGTTTTAACTCGCCTAAAATATTTCAATATTACGTAACTACAAAGAAGAAAAGAAGAAGCATACATCTCAAAACTACAAGCCAAAAGCACAACTCTAGAAACTAGCAACACAAACTTTCATGCTTCAGATGACCATTATCAGCCCTAAGTTCCGAAAGTGACAGGCTCAAGCTTAATGCAGTTGGAGTTCGTCATAATGTCATCAATCAATATGGAAGGGAAGTACAGACGGCCTGCATTTAGTAAGAAATAACAATCAACAAACCTGAGAGATAGCTTAAATCTAAATGGTGGTCCTTCATAAAAATTCACTAGGAAATCCTCTCCGCAGGTGGCAATGCGAAAGGGTCTTGTTGGTTTAAATGCACAACTTAAAACCCGCCTAGAATGACCATCAAACTCGCCAACATTCGTACCCGAATCCCACCTAATCAAGTCAAGTGACAGTAGGTTAGTTAAGAAAGAAAGCTAAAACAATTAAGAACACTTTCAATTCCTCACAAGGTCTTCATTTTCTACTATAGATGAAACCTAACACAAGATCAGACATTCACTACGTGGGTCAATTAAAGGAGAAGACAAATCAGGCATGTACCAATATAGATTAAAAAAAAAAAAAAGGAAAGTGATGAACAAGGAGATTCCAAATTCATGGGAACCTTCCAATTCTTAAAGAAAATAAAGGGAATACGAATAACAATTCATCAGTGAATAACAAAAACTGAATTGCAGAAAAGCATGACTAAACTTTGCATCCTAGTTTTGGAAAAGCAATTTGTAAAAAACCAATGCCCACGGAGTACAACTATATGATTCACGAGTCTCTCATCACTTATCAACACAGAAATTATTAGAAACCAAATACGAAAAAGGCAACAAACTCACATAAAAGCACGCACGAACGATTTCCCCTTCCCTTCACCACAAGCCACAATCCTCATTCCATCAGGAGACCATTGCAAATCATCGATCCGCCCAGACAAAACCTTAAACTCCTTCTTGAGCACGAAGCCACTATGAGTGCCCCAAATTCTCACAGTCCCAGACACATCAGCAGACGCGATCCACTCACCATTTGGGGAGTACCTGGCAACCGTAGCCGGATAACCGTGCTCTGCATAGACAGAGACCTCGAGCGGGTTGTCGAGATTGAGGATCATAACAGATCGGCCATTAGTGTAAAGAACGGAGTTGGTTTTAGGGTGACCGGAGATCAAAATTCCTCGGCCTCGCTCGGTGGATGGCACACAGGCATAAGTTTCAGAGAGCTCCGGCGTCGCCATGGTCGGAGAGAAGAAGAAGAAGAAGAAGAAGAGAAAGTAATGAAAATGGCGAAATGGAGAGTCAATTTGAAGGTGTTTGCATTTGGAACTGTGACCGTGAAGCCCACGAAGACGACGATAACGGTGATGAAAGGGGGGACTTCTTACACAATTGCCGGTAAAGGCGACGGAGTCGCCGCGTTTTTTTAATTTATTTTAAAAATACGTGGCGGTGTTTGATTGCTTGACACATGGCAGATTAATGATATTTTAGTGGATGATTTGAGTGGGTTGGATAATTAATTATTTCGAATTCTAAATTTTTATCTAAAGTTGAAATTACCGGATTTAGTATAGGCATAGAGGACTCGAGCTCCAACTTTATGCTCTTAGTCACCTCTAGACCCAAGAAAATAAAATGTTTTTATTAGTATAAGTGGACACGAGATTGTGTCACTTGAAGATAATTTTTTTTTAATCAATAACATATATTTTTAGTAATTGAGCAATTTAAAAAAAAAGAATAACTCATTCCTCGGTCCCTCACATGGATTTCATAATTATAGGAATTGGTTCCATAAGCGATACATGACTGAATAGAACTATTTTACAAATAATCTCTTATGAATTTATTAGCGTTGTACTTTTTTTCTTGGCGGGAACAAGTCATGATAGAATACGTCTGGTTTATCTCGATGAAATAGAAGGATTGACTATCCCAATTCCAAAAGTATTTACGACTTTCAGTATCTTATCGATGGCTTCCCTTACTCAAATTGATTGCTTACCATTTATGCTACTTTACATTTTTTTCTTATTATAATTTTAACGTACTTCTTATTTTATTTTCGTAATAAGAATTAGATTACATAATTAACATTTACAATACACAAACCTATAGTTTGGTTAAATCTCACAAGTTGTTCATAAATTGTGTCTTTTATCCAATGGTAAAATTCACCTGCATTATTTTATAATTAAATTATAGAAAAGTTTTCGATTCACACCCCTAAACTTTGGAGTTTGTATCAATTACCTTAAACTTGTATCAATTTAAACCCAACTTTGAGAGCTGTATAAATTTTAACTTCCAACTAATAATTGTATCAATTAGACTCTAAACTTTTACAAGTATATCAATTTAGACTCTGAACTTTTATAAATGTATAAATTTAAACCCTCAATTATGTTTTACTTGGACACTTTTATGAACGTTTAAGATTTACATCGATGCATTCATGAAAGTTTGAGGTTTAAATTGATACAATTATTAGTTTGGGCTTAAATTGATACAACTTCTAAAGTTCAAGAGTGTAAATTAGTATTTGTCCTAAATTATATAGTGTATAACTCTAAATTATAGGTTTAACTTTTGAAATTCCAATAATGTGTTTATTAGGTTGCTAAAAAGGAAAAAAAAGTAATTGATGTATTAGATTTTAATTAGAATTGCAGGCTTGATTTAACTCTAAACTAATCAATTTTGTGTCTGGTAGCTATATGAATTTTAAAAAATATCAAAGTTCAAGGACTAAATTAGTAAATAAATAGTAATTTCAAAATTCAAAGATTAAATTTGCATTATTTCATATACCATAAAAAAAAAACTACATGAAAAGGAAAAAGAAAAAAGAAATTGTCAATATTTATATGACTACACAAGATACCATTGGTAAAGTACTAGATTATAATGATTATATTCATAATTTTGTAATCATCGAGATTAAATTGAAACTATGTGGAAATTATAGGGTCCGAATTTATAACTTAATCATCATAATTTAGAACTTAATCTTTAAGTTAAACATTTGAGATAGAATATTCCATCCAAGCATAATCTAATATTATCAAAACCATTCAAAATTTACGAAGTTTAGAAATATTTTTGAAACGAATGAAAAATCAAAATCATAGACTAAATAAAAAAAATTAAAAAAAAATATAGAGGAAAAGAAAATTATAATTTAATAAAATATTAATTTCTTATTATATAGAGACAGAAAAAGAAAATGGATGCTATCTTATCTTATCTGTAAAATTCCATCAAACAAGGGCCAGAAAACAATACAACAATGGCCTATCAAAGCAAACCAATAGGCCCTCTTTGCACATGGAAAATTTTGGACATTTTCACAAAAAAAGGGTCCAATTTCAAGGACCTAAGCAGAAATGTTGCTTACCCAGAGGTCTCATCAGGAAAGAATTTTGCATTTTTCACATCAACACAGAGAAAGAGATATCATTTCTGAAGCCTGATGAATACAAAACAACAATCACAATGCACAAAAACCTACACAAAAAGGGGAGGAAAAGAGAAAGAAAAAAAATTGTCACAGTTACAAATATCTAGGCAGAATCACTTCTAAGTTGTTCTAACCTCATAGTGTAGAAACCAACATGATCAGTTTGTACATCAAAGCAACCCAAACCAGACCAAGATACAATGGTGTCTGAATAGGGATGGGAACATAACTGCCAGAGATCTCAGCCGAATCGACAGCCAAAGGCATCCCGTCGCTGTTGAGAGTACATGACCGAGGATCCGACCCATCTTCGCTCATCATTTTAGCACGAAGCACTGATGTTACGGTGCGGATATACGAGGTTCGGTTCTTGGCAAGAAGCCATGTTAGACCCATTAGTTGACACTCCTTGTGGTGCATCTTGGTGGTCCTGTTCTCTGGTTTGCTTGAATTCAAAGTTTCCTTCTTGTTGAGCTGCATAATGTTAATGTTTCAATTGCCAAATACATAATCATATAAGTTTGGTACATTAGTTTATAGTATTCCAACTTGTTGGAGCCACATCTAATCAAACAACAATGATCCAAATTCTAAACAATGTAAAGTATAAAACCTGTAAGGTTGATTGGACACTGAACTTTCCAAGTTCCTTCAACAAATTAAAAGAAACAAAAGTCTGACAGCAAGGTTCTACAGCAGAAATCTGAAAGCTTATGCTATTTTCTTCCACTATTGAGAACAATAAACTTAAACTACAAATATGATTGGAATTCACATGTTGTATGATAAAATCTGCAGTTTTCATCAGCCAAATAGAGAATACAACATGTCATATTCGTATAGACTTGTGAGCTTTGTCATGGTTCTTCACTAGAGTCACTACCAAGTGGCCCATTTCCAGATATAATTTTGTTTTCCCTTTGAGATGATTCCTTCAATTAGAAACAACCCCAAAAACAAATTCTCATCAAGATTAGTTCTAGCAGTTAAGCAGATAAGCATATGTTCCTATAATGTTCTGATGTCTCTAAGATACAGAAGGGAAAGTAGAACATTCCCAATCTTTTAATGACACTTAAAACAGAACAAAACAATTTAATGCAATGGTATGAAGAAGGGAAAGAGAGAGAGATATGAGAAAAAAGTTCACCTGATAGAGACTTTTCAAGCATTTAGAACAGCCACCAAGGCCTGGAAATCCATTGACATTGCCACTACTCAAGCAATTTCTCTCCAATCTCTTCACATTTCTATCTCCTTCAAGAATCCCATTCTGGGTCAGTGAAAACGCTTCAGGGCAGCTCAAAGGATGCAATCTGATCCCACAATAACAATAAACCACATCACAAGTCTCGTTAGGCTTCATTAACTCAATACCCCTTTGATTCAAAGCTTGATCCAAGTTACTGACGCAAGTTTCGGAGTCATCGGGCAGTAATGGTAGGTCATACGACGGCGCTGTGTGACCGGGAACAACCCCACCTCGACCGGCCCTCTGCAATGCGGTGGCGGAGTAAGCAGCGTAAAGCCAAGCAGCCAAAACCGGACAGCACCGGCTACGGTGGAGCTGCCCGGAGACACCTCCTTTTGAAGGACCACAAGCCGTCTTAATCCCATGAAAAAGCTCGTCGGGGAGGTCCAATGGGCAGCCCTGAACATCAGATTGTTCTGGGAACGCCGGAATGGTCGCCGGCGGCGACTGGTTCACTTGAAATGGACGGATTGTAAGTGGGTCTGGATGGGAAAGTGAGAAAAACAAGGGGAAAAGAGAGAAAAGGAGAGAGAAAAGGAGAAGGATTTGTGGGATTGAAGACATTGGTGAAGAGAATGAGAATCAGGGGAAGAAATTGAAGAAGTGGGGTAGTGAGAAAGAGGAAGAATGAGTAAAGTTTGGTAATGGGTGAAGGAATAGAAGTCTGGAGTGAGAATTTTGGGTTTGTGGGTTAACAAAAAAGGAAGCAAAGGAGGAGGAGGAGGGAGGAAGAAGATGAAGAACAACAACAAAGGAAAAAGGCAAAATGGGGCTGACAAAGTTGAGGGAATGAAGGAATTGGATGCCAATTGCAATCTCAACACTTCTCTTATACTTTGAGATAATTCAATGAGTGAGTGAGTGAGTGAGTGAGTGGCTAAATTCTTTAGGGATGATTAAACAAAACCATATGAAGTAAAGTGAGGATTATTAAGTGCTACTTTGACCATCCAAAAAGAAAAAAAAGGTATAGTCATGTATCTATCCAAGAAAGGAAGGAAATAAAATAAATAACAAAGAAAAAAGAGCATCTAAGGGTGGAGTTCTCGAGACGAAGATATGAATCTGGAAAAATTATTCTATGTGATTGTCACATTATGATTATATAAAACTATATGTCTCAAATGATCACAAGACTTAGACTTGATGTTAGTTTAATAGCTTTTGTCATATATCTAGTCACATTGTGACACTCTCGTCGAATAATTTCTCATGAATATTATACTTCGATGAATATTATACTTTGATATTATTTAGTAGGATTAATTTATTGTTCACACTAAATTTAAGTATGCAAGGTCACTATACTACTTTACTTTCAATTTCAATGAAAAAGTCTTGTAGTCGTACTCTTCCACCACAAGAGATGAATTTCAAGCCAAATTGCTGCAAAACAAAGTCTTCGAGTATAGAAAGTTAAAAGGTGAGCTAGCCAGTTACACGCATGATTGTCAAAGAATAAAATATGGAATTTGGATGTACCAACGACTATACAAAATGTGAAGGAATTCGAACTTCGTTAAGAAATATAGCATGACCTAAAAAAGATTTCAATCGATAAAGGAATCTCTTTTCACTTAGAAAGGATAAATTTTTAACCTCAAACAAAAAGTCGGAGATTCAAATCATTGATATATTATGAATCCTATGATGAAGATGAAATATTTTGTAAACAACTTGAAGATAGATACAAAATGTCCTTTTGTTTTAATGGCTGAAATTGAAAAATAAATATTTTGATGGTGATATTAATTTTTTTAAAGAAATTAAATATATATATAATATATTTATGATTGGTCGTGTGGTAGTAAATGATGTCATACACAAATGGTGACACATGAAAATTCTTACATTAATAATGTATTTGTTTAATTAATGTTGTCACATGTTTTGTTATTTCTTCTTAGTTCGTACGCATTGCACTTTACCCAACAGTAAATTTTGGAGTCACTCATTTTATAACAAATTAAATTTAACCTCTAACCTCTTCATTTCAACATTCAATACATATTTAAAACATTATTCCAAAACTTTTTCTTTTTTCTTTTTCCCAAAAAATAAAAAACAATATTACACTAAAATACCTTTTTATACCCGTCATAGTCTATTACTGATAGACCGTGATACACTTATCTGTCTGTTACAGTTCATTGCTGACAGACAATGAAATTTTTATGTATTGATGAATATTTTAATATTATTCATATATCTACTGGATACAAAGTTGAAAATCATGAGCGGATTCTGCCTTCTTTGTCGATCGGCCTTCTCCTTAAGTTTTCCCATTTTTCTCTATTGTAATAAAAAATTGAAAGTCTTAAAAACATTTCAAATTTTTTTACTTTTATAGACGTATATTAAATATAAAATTAAAAGTTTAGTTTAACGCTCTTAAAGTCACGAGAACAAATAGATTTACACCTCACGTTTTATGAACTAAACTTATAATTTAACCAAATTACAAAAATATATTTTTTGTGTCAAGAATCCCTCGTTGGATAAGTAAATGAATCACAAAACTTTTAGGAGAGATATCGATTATTCATCTCATTGTTAATTAGTAATGAAACAACTTTCTATATTTATCTCATACAGTATCAAAGCCAATGAAACTCAAATGGACTTTCAGTCAAAAAGAAAAATAAAGACGGTAAACCAAATAACCATCATCTTGAAGTACATGTCGAGAATCTCTTTCATTATCGATAATATTTTTAGATGAAATCTTTCGTTTATCGTAAAATTTAAAAAGAAAAAAAGAAAAAAAAAAAAGAGTGATTAGGTTTAGAATTGGAATTGCATTTACATCATTTGCTGCTGAATATTAAAGCAATGAAAGTAACATCTCATAATTTGAGTTCATATTCCCTTTACACTGCCAGCCACTTTGAATGATGCATTTTTTCTTTTCTTTTTTTAATGTTTTTATTTGGCTTAATTAACATTGATTTTCACAATCTTTGATTGTTAAATCATAATCATAATACCTATCTTTTTCTTTTATCTTTTTTTTGGATAAATTTACAATTTACCCAACATTTTTTTAATAGTTTTTTTACCTTTTTTTTAACTAATTAAGTCCATAAAAGACCGTGGTAAATATAACAATCTATCAGAGTTTATCACTAAACCATAAGGATCTATTCCCTACAGAACTCTATCGCTGATACTAATGAACTATGTTGCTATACACTTGATTATCTAAAGTTACTACCCAATTAGTTTTTTCCATGCGCTATTATTATAAAAGAACTTAACTGATATTACGACCTTTGATTTTTTAACAGTAAACGATGATCGAACCATCAACATTTAAAATGATTATACACTGTTTTCTATATTCAACTATGTTTCATTGGCTTAGGGATATTTTTTCTTATAGTCACGAGTTTAGGGACCATACTCTATTTTTCATGTATAGTTAGGTTCATGAATTTGAATATTTATGTAATTTAATTTTAATTGTTTTGTTGGTATAATGTTATATAGTCTATTAACTAATTTATCAATAAATTAAAACCTCTACTCAACTGATTAAAATATATAAATTCTATTTAATCAGGGGTAAACCCTACAAAATATAAATATATTTGTCAAAAAAAAAAAAACCCATATATTTTCATAAATGGTTGTATTATTTTCAACTCCTACGACAATTTCAAAACTAATTTATAATAATAATAATAATAATAATAATCATAATAACTCTTTAATACGTAAAATAAAAATTGAAATAGTAATCTAAAACGATGCGACGAATCCCAAATTTCATTGCAAGTCTCACAATTTGTTTCGAAACCTGAATTGAGATATTTAATTTGTAAAAGTCATGATTTATTAATTTATTATTATTTTTAAAATACCGTCAATAAAATTAAAAAATTAAACTCGTTAAAGGAAAAAGGAAGGTAAAAAGTGAATTTTTTTTTACCGTTATTTATTTACCAAGCACGCCTTACCAGAAAAAAGCTGCCAGCAAGAGAAACAAGGAGCAGAAGAGACACAAAATAACACAAAAAAATAGGAATAAGCAATTAGCATTTTACACTGAAAAAAAAAGTAAAAGTTGCCTTAAAATACATCACAAAATGGAAGAAAGTTTCACACTTTATTGCCCAAAACAACACCCTTTTTGCCATTTCTTCCCCTCCACTATACACTTTTTTATTATTATTATTTTAATTTTCATAAATAAATAAATAATAAAAAGTCTTTTTATTTTTTATTTTTTATTTTTAAAATAAAAAAAAAACCCCATGATGGTAAAAATGAAAGAAAAGAGAGAAAAGGTATATGGGTTTGGTCCACCATTATTGTCATTATGTATCATTGCTATTGGGACTTTGGTTTTGCTCCCACTTCTCACCCAAACATCATTCAAAAGTAACCCTAAAAACAATTTAAAAGATTCAAAAGGTTTTAACTAACTCGGACAAGTTTAATCTCTACGCTTCTATACATAGTTTTTGTTCGGTTTGCATCGTCTTGTTTTAGTTCAAACGTGATGAATTATTTGTTGATAATTTAAGTTCATGATATGATGTTTTGAACTCTATGTGATAATGATTGGTTCAACTACAAACCCACTACTCTTGATATTCCTCGTCAAGAATGAGAGGAGAATACTATCGGAAAACAAAAACCTCTTTTTAAATCGAAGGTCAACTTTGAGAGGATGTTATAGTTGTAATTACACAGACAATATAGTAGTTGAAATAAAAATTATATGTATTTTTTGGTACTATAAATGCAGAGATGAGTTCATTCGAACATAATTCAATGATAAAATAAAACATCAATTATCATTTAATCTCTGAACAACTTATAATACATCGTATTAGGGTGTTTGATAAATTTTGATAAAATATAATGGAAGATAATAATGAAAAAAATATGTAACTTGTTGGTTAAGAAACCAATTTTAGTACTTTGAGATCTCATTCAATTATTTGTTCAACTTTAGTTCACGTACGTTCTTTATATTCCTTATCGTTTATTTAATTTAAAGATTTCTTTTTATCGAAATTGATCAAACAAAAACAACCATTTTCGTTTAATTCTAATATATATTTCGAAAATTTATAGAAAAAATATTAATAGGAGACAAATAAAATTTTCAAATATATATATATGTAATTACTTAGGGCAAGATTTTGGTGAATCTAATGAGTGTCAGTGCTTAATCTTGCTTATTTGACTATTAGTGAATTGTGGGCATGTGACTCTTGGAAATCTCATCTTTTGTTACGTTTGATTAAAAGAAAAAGGTACTTTTTTTGTTTTTTTAATATTTATTTTACTCTATAATTTGTTGCCTTTTTAAAATATATATATATATATATATACATACATATATATATATATATACATATATATGTATATATATATGTATATATACATATATATGTATATATATATATAATCATAGTTTAGAAATCAATTATATTATACCACACCATAAAGAACATATAGTATGATTTGTAAGTATATTCTAAAGGTACAAACTTTATTTAATTATAATGTTGTTTTTGTTTGCATCTCTCATTTCAATGACACTTTTTATTTCATTTTGTTTTAAATAGTTAAGGTTGGGTTAGAAACATTTGTTGACGCAATATCGTTGTATATGTCTATATATGTTGGCTAACAGATTTACTATAGGTCTAAGGGAGCTCAAGTCCTCCCTGAACTAAATAAACGATTGATATAATATTAATATCATTAACTAGTTCAATGATAAATTTGACTTCCAGACCTAGGTTTAAGACTTACTCCTTACATTTTTTTAAAGATTTATTTTATTGATTAATACTCTCGTCAATAATTTTTTTTACTGAATTATAAAGCCTCCAATCAACAAAATTTTCTGAATCTGCCATCAATATGGTTATCATGTAACGTACAAGTAGTCATACCTTATGTACTAGATCATTAGAAAGAATATTCAAATCATATATGTAGCTTGAGGCATTTTGCCTAACTCAAATATGATAATGTGTATGTCCTTGCTCTTTAATGTGATGGACCACCTACCTCAAATGACAATACGATAAAACTCCAACTCTATCTTATTATAATACGTACGTCGCACCTTTTGATTTAGACTAAAAATATTACATGCATGTTCAAGCACACATTTAAAGGCTCTCATTTTGACTCGCACCATTAGGTTGTATATTTTATGAATTCTTGAGCTTGTCAAAAAGTTTGATGGTACAAAAGTTTTGTTTACTATCAAACCACCTTTAATTGGTAAGAAAATTGTTCATTTTTGTTACATCCCCGAGACTTAGAACAAATCCATAGTTCCTTCTATCTTGGCTTTGACCTTTCTTTTCAAGGTTCTCTGTTATTTCCCATTCTTGTTTAGGAGTGTTAGGCATATGTGATTATTGATGAATCATAGACTATACTATCGCCCTCATATGTCAATTGATTCATGCTTTCTTTGGTTGTTTGTATGCTCTACTTGTTAAAGGGAGTTGTCGGGTACCAACAATACACATAAAATGTACTCATCTTGCACGATAACCGACAATAGTAATTCACTCAAAAGAAAACAAAAATATATATTTAATTTGCATGTTGAGTTGTATTTATCTTTTTTACTTGAGTGAAGATTAAAATCCATCAAACTTTACTGACAATTCAATTTTATTTTATTGAAGCATCCAATTTAACAATATGATAGAACCAAACTTTTATATATATATATATATAAGCAAAATAATAAGAATAATAATAATAATTTAACTTCTATTAGACTATATTTGGGATGATAGATGCATCGTCCCAAGGGAGCATCTAAATTTTTTTGATATAGAGATAAAGTAACTTTTGAAATTGAAGTTAAAATTGCAGCCAAGCCCTTTGTGAAATGGCCACAAGAACATCGATACAGGTTCATGAAACACATGAGCTTACAAAGAAACAGTATAAAACTTTGAAACAAAACGTAAAATGAAGTTCTTCTCAAAGTAAAATAATAATTAAACTGACATTGCTAATGTGGAAACGAAACGGAGTGGTTTTTTAAGTCTTTGACATGGTTCTCCCAGCCGCCGCCCAGGAGTATAATTCCGGCGGAAGGCTGCTATTGGTGATTAAATTTTGTGGCACTCCATACAGATCTGAAACATCCAGGTGGTGGTGGCTCCGCCCATTTTGGCCGTAATGTTGACTCTGCATGCTGGCTGCCACTTCTTCGTCGTCCGATGGTAGACGGTCGAATGTCGCGTTCATGAACGTCGCTGCCATGATCACGACTGGACCGGAAGCAATGAGCGCTCCCACTACGACGCCACCGACCACCTGCCCTTGTGCGCCCGACAAGTAAATTGTCAGCCCAGTGATCCCTGACGGTGCTGGTGGTGGTAAGATCGACCCCAACATTGAAAGAATCTCAAAGCTGATAAGAATATCGATCAAATATATTATTGTTAAATCACCCAATTGACCCATCATAGTAGATGAAGGTAAATTTTACAGAATTTGAACACAAATCTTCCTGCTATAATATCATATTAATTTATCATTGACTTGAAAGTTCAAAGGGATAGTAAATTTACTATTATATTATCTAATAATTACATAATATATGTAATAACCTCTCCTATAGTAAGTTTTAGTTAAAAATATGAATAAAATATTAAATTTACCGGCCATGGAGAGTGACAATGGCACCAGAGGAAGCAGCTTGACGGAGCGTGACATTAGTGACACACCCGCTACCGCTAAGAATGCAGACACCACGCTGCTTCCTTCGAGCGAAGTTGGAGAGGCTCTCATTAACATCACATCCAGAGCTAACCTCAATGGCATGAGCTCGTAGTGCATTAGCGCTATCTCGGGTAACAATAATGGGTGGTTTGGGCTTGTTCTTGGACCCAGTCGGCCGCCCTCGAGGCCGACGAAGAGCTTGATCACTCTCCGCAGCCACGGAGATAGGCGGTACGGCCTTGGGAGAAACAAGAGAAGGATCAAAGCAAGGTCTTTGTTGGTGATTACTGGTGACATTATTATTGCCACATTTTTCAGGTTCATGATCTGAAATTAAAGAAAGTTTAGATCCAAGAGAGTGAACTGCCATATCTTGATCACCTCCAGCCATTTGCATAAACCTTAAAAAACAAAAACAAAAACAAAAACAACTTTTTTTTTAAAGATATATTTGAGAGAAATTAGGGCAATGAGAGATGAGTTTACAGAGGGGGGAGGTATATATATATATATATATATATATATATATATATATATTATAAATATAATTAGAAGAAAAAAATGGTTTAAGGTTAGGAGGAAATTAAGTAAAACAAAACATAAATAAAACAATTAATATTAAGGGATGTCTTAAGTATGTTTTGGCTTTTCACTGCCTACCTCCCAACAGACTTGGTTCTTCATGTTAATTGTCTTAGCTCTAAAGATATATAGTATTTCTAATTAATCTACAACCAAATTTATATTAATTATTATAACATATTTTAATTTACAAAATTAATAATAATATTTCTAATATTCATTTTAAGATTTTTTTTTGGTGTGGTTTTAAGTTTTAAATGAAAATGTTATTTTCCAAAGGAAAAAATGGAAAATATTATTCTATATATGTGGTAGATGTCACATAGAAAGTATTTTCCAAAGGACAAACGTTTTGTTGTTTTTGTAATAAATGAAATCTTTTTTAGTATAAATTGGGGATGAAGTCATTCGGACATCAAACCTCTTAGTTCTGTACATATAAATGTCAGTTAAGCTAGACTTTTTATAATAATAAAATTCTTAAAACATAGTGTTAGGCAAAATTAGGAGTGAGGATTTTCCTATGTATTCAAGTGTAATTTATGTAGATGACTCATTTATTATTTTTTTTCACAAATAATTTTTATTGCTCTTTTTTAAATTCACATACATAAAAGTTTCAACATGCTCATGAAAACATTATACCTTATAGTATACGTAAGGTAAGGTTTAAAATTCATACTTTTAATCTTTTGATCGAGATCGTATATGTTTTAGGAAAGTTAAGCTATTGTTACTAAAAAAAAACCAATTTTTATTATGTCAACATAGATTTTAAAATATTTTTCAACATAGAAAACAAACTAACCTGCTCCCGTGATTGTTTATTAACTTATTGTTACTACTACAAGCTGAGTTATGTTCATTTCCAACAAAATAATAATCATAATCATTTAGACTATAAAATTTAGAAAAAAAACTTAAATACGAATTAATAAAAATGTATCACGTGTGTAAAGAAGAAGAGAGTATGAGAATAGTTGCACTTGCACGACCTAATAATTGTTTTAAATTTTATTTAATTCTTGAACTTTTAAAATTCAAAGTTCAGTAACTTTTAAATAGTTTAAAAAAATTATAAATTTAATAGAAATTAAATTGAAAGTTTAGAGTTATATTAAATGGACGAATTCATTAGAATTAAAAAATAATAATAAATTTATTAGAGATGTATTAATACAAAATTAAAAAGTTGAGAAAGGGTAGATTGGTAAATTAAAGTTTATAAAAACTAAATTTGTAATTTAAGTAATAATGAAAGTAATATAAAAGGGGGATTTAAGTAAATTGGTGTAATGTTATTATAATCGAAAATATTGAGATGAATCATCATCGTCAGTAGCAAAATCGGTCGTCGGGGTAATGCAAGCGCGCGGGAATTGCCGTTTCAGCCTGTTTATCGGCAGCTCTTCACGATCGATTCAAACTGAATCCATCACCAATGAGCTTCGAGCTTCTTCAAATTCTTTTCCGTCGAAGAAAACATGGACCCAAAAACTCGAATCCAAAAACACCGATTCCGATATAGTCAAATGGAACAGGAAAATAACCGCCTACATGCGCAAAGGCCAATGCGAGTCCGCTCTAAGCGTTTTCAACGGTATGCCTCGTCGGAGTACTATCACCTACAACGCCATGATATCTGGGTATTTGAGTAACAATAAGTTTGATCGTGCACGGAAGGTGTTTGAGAAAATGCCCCATAGGGATTTGATATCTTGGAATGTCATGCTTAGTGGATATGTGAAGAATGGGAACCTTAGTGCGGCTCGGGCTTTGTTTAATCAGATGCCTGAGAAGGATGTTGTTTCTTGGAATGCTATGTTATCTGGGTTTGCTCAGAATGGGTTTGTGGAGGAGGCTAGGAAAATATTTGATCAAATGTTGGTTAAGAATGAAATTTCGTGGAATGGGTTGCTGTCGGCGTATGTTCAGAATGGGAGGATTGAGGATGCTAGAAGATTGTTTGATTCGAAAATGGATTGGGAGATCGTTTCTTGGAATTGTTTGATGGGTGGGTATGTGAAGAAAAAGAGGCTAGATGATGCAAGGAGTCTTTTTGACCGTATGCCAGTTAGAGATAAAATCTCTTGGAATACAATGATTACAGGTTATGCTCAGAATGGGCTGCTTACAGAAGCTTGGAGATTATTTGAAGAGTTACCAATTCGAGATGTGTTTGCTTGGACGGCCATGGTTTCTGGTTTTGTGCAGAATGGGATGTTGGATGAAGCAACGAAATTTTTTGAAGAAATGCCTGAGAAGAATGAAGTTTCCTGGAATGCAATGATTGCAGGGTATGTGCAGAGCCAGCAAATAGACAAAGCTAGGGAATTATTTGATCAAATGCCTTCCCGGAATGTCAGTTCTTGGAATACAATGGTAACTGGGTATGCTCAGAGTGGCAATATTGATCAAGCCAGGATTTTGTTTGATGAGATGCCTCAACGTGATTGTATATCATGGGCGGCAATGATTTCTGGCTATGCCCAAAGCGGCCAGAGTGAAGAGGCTTTGCAACTTTTTATTAAGATGAAAAGAGATGGGGGAACGTTGAATAGATCTGCATTAACATGTGCTTTGAGCTCGTGTGCAGAGATTGCTGCTTTCGAGTTAGGGAAGCAACTACATGGACGACTAGTTAAGGCAGGATTCCAAACTGGGTATTATGTTGGAAATGCACTTCTAGCCATGTATTGCAAATGCGGAAGTATAGAAGAGGCATTTGATGTATTTGAAGATATAACAGAGAAGGATATTGTCTCCTGGAACACAATGATTGCAGGTTATGCAAGGCATGGATTTGGTAAAGAGGCTTTAGCTCTTTTCGAGTCAATGAAGATTACAATCAAACCTGATGATGTCACACTGGTATGGTAAAGATAATTTGATTCGATAATTTGATAATTTGATCTTCATGTTTTAACTTTTAACAGATAGAGCTGCACTTGCACCAAATTACTAATTTATTTCTGGATATCAGAGGGGAAAAACTAGGATTGAAAAAAGAAGAAAATGATAGAAATGAATATTGCAATTTAATTAGTACTACTATGAAGGTTCGTGGAGATGAAACTTAATTTTAAAAGCTAAAGGAGGAAACTAAGTCTTTTAGTCTGCGTTAATCAACTTTTAAGCATGTGTTTGACAAATTTGTTTTTGCAGCCACTTGATTCCCGTTGTTCACTGATTCTCTACCATAGCTACGGCCTTCAGATAATTCTTGACCTTGGCTGAATAAAACACTAAAAGAACCATCGAGTGAATCGTAGTCTCAACATTTTAGGTTAAAAAATCTTAGGAAATCCATGATATTCTTTTTGTTCTCATCTTTTTACATGTAACTTTCTCATTTCTACCTATTTTGTCAAACATTCTAGGTTGGTGTTCTATCTGCTTGCAGCCATACTGGCTTGGTGGATAAAGGAATGGAATATTTTAACTCAATGTATCAGAACTACGGCATAACGGCAAATTCCAAACATTACACTTGCATGATTGATCTACTCGGTCGTGCGGGTCGGCTGGATGAGGCTCTGAATTTAATGAAGAGCATGCCATTTTACCCAGACGCAGCAACTTGGGGTGCTTTACTTGGAGCAAGCCGAATTCATGGTGACACAGAATTAGGTGAGAAGGCTGCTGAGAAGATATTTGAGATGGAGCCTGATAATTCAGGGATGTATGTTCTTCTCTCAAATCTATACGCAGCTTCAGGGAGATGGAGGGAAGTTCGTGAGATGAGATTGAAAATGAGAGACAAAGGAGTGAAAAAAGTTCCTGGATATAGTTGGGTTGAAGTACAAAACAAGACTCACATCTTCACTGTTGGAGATTGTTCACATCCAGAAGCAGAGAGGATATATGCTTATTTAGAAGAGTTGGATCTAGAGTTGAAGAAGGATGGGTTTGTTTCTTCTACTAAATTGGTGTTACATGATGTGGAAGAGGAGGAGAAGGAACACATGCTCAAGTATCATAGTGAAAAATTAGCAGTTGCATTTGGGATTTTGTCTATACCACCTGGGAGACCAATCCGAGTGATTAAAAACTTAAGGGTATGTGAAGACTGTCACAATGCCATCAAACACATATCCAAAATTACGCAAAGACAGATAATCGTGAGGGATTCTAATCGCTTTCATCACTTCAGTGAAGGTTCATGTTCTTGTGGAGATTATTGGTGATATTTCTTAGCGTCATCTTCTTTTGGCGGATATGGTCATTCAATGAAGATGATTAGAAATTGAAGAATTGGAAAATCATTAAACCATAAGCCGCTATCCAGAAGAGGGCTTCATAGGTGAGGTGAACTTGGATCAAGATATTTTTTTAACAGCATTCAATCTCTTAATACTAGAGTCACAACAAAGTGTTGATCCTTGGATCTTTTTCAGAAATATGAGAATTTCAAAGAACTAAATATTTGGAGGTAAGCAAAAATGGAGATGAAGGTTTGCTAATATTACTTTGAAAAGGACAACTGTTGTAATGGTGTTAAATCCTGATGCTGCTGCCATTTGAGGATACCACTACTACTAGATTGTGCTACTGCTACATTGGTGATTCGGAAGGCGCAGGTATATTGTTCTGAGATATTTGAGATTGTGTTGTTTGCTAAGTATATAACTTGGGTGCCTTACACCTAGACTGGCTGCAGCAGCACAGCAATTTGACGAACCAACATTTTATTGGGAAATAAATTTTTTCAGATATTAAATTGGAGAACTGCTCAAAACCGCCTATAAGCTATACTGAAACTTTTGTATGCCTCATCAGATTAGCAAAGCTCAGTAGAAGTTTTGAGAAGGGGATATGGTTTATCTAGTTTCTATTTCCTACAATTCTTTGGATGAGTGGAAAGGGAATTGCCGCTTTGCGAAAGTGCATATTACTTGGAATTAGTGATGCTAAACTCAGTCTGTATTTTGGAATCATCTTTGGTGTCCCAAGTTTCCTGTAAGTTAATTGGATGTTTGTCAAGCATTTTCAAGCTTAATCTTGGGTTTCGAGGTGTGATCCATTGCTGATCTTGTTGAACTGCATTATTTATTGATCTTACATTTGCAGAACCATGGGAGACTGAAGCTGGCCAATAAGTTTCAACATGAACGAATGACATTAAAGCTTAATATTTTTGGTGAAGTCTCAATAATTGTGTTTATCTAGTCCATTCACTCGACAGGAAGTTGAGGTAATGTTTCCCCACGGAACTACCCCCGGCCCCACCTTTTTTCTATTAGTTTTCCCTTAGGTCCTCAAGATTCTTCCTGTCTAGCTGGCTTAAAGAGCTGCCATGAAAAAGCTTGGTGAGTAAAGCCGATAGACAGAGGAGAGCAGAAGCTGTTGTTGTTGAGAAAAACTTCTGTATCCATTTTATTATATATATATATATAGAGAGAGAGAGAGAGAGAAGGAACATGGCTCTGATTGCGGTTCCTTTCTTCATGAATAGGCGATGAACGTGTAACTTTATGTTGAGTTATATATATGATATTGCCAAGGTATGAATATTTCAAGGTAACTAGAAAATTTATCTCAATCAAGGTACAGTATTCATTTTTATCATTGAGTTACAAGCCTGTGAAATAGAGGTATAAAGCCAAACAAGGATTTGTAAGTATAAATCCAATGCCTGTTTGTTGTTCTTCCAACGTGGTATGTATTCATTCTACACGAGGTAACAACCTGAAAGGGCCCTTCAAAATACAAATAAATCAAAATTACATGGAACCATGTTTTCCTTTTCTTGATGGTAATACAAAAATTTTACAATAATAAGTTAAGCATGAAAATAATGGGAGGAAACCTACTGTTAGCATCATCTACCTGACTTTTAGAAACTTTGCTACACTTTGCCTTGTAGCCAACATGTCCTTTAGGAAAAAAAATATACGCAAAACGAGCAGCGTCGATGTTTTGTGTCACTCTCTCATTGGATCTTCCAAAGTAGTGTGAAATTATCAAGTATGCAAGGCTGACACCTTATGAGACAATCCGTCAACTGCCTCGTCATTCGTCTCTGAAATCGGTTCCTCCTGCCATTCAATTGAGAGCAAACATCAAAATACTAGAGATATGTATGACGACTTCATGGCTTATTTTCTTCTTAGAGCGTCCCAAATACGTGTCTTGTTCGTCCTACAATTTATGATGCAAAGTTAAAAGAAAACGAACTTTATACCTCTAGGTCTTTTCTTGGTTTAACACCTATACATTTAGAGGCACTAATGCTGGCACTCTTCAACAAGCTACGAGCACTGTAATTTGGCTTGTTTTGTCCATTTTGTTCGTTACCGTTTGCGTTTTCGGAACCATCCCCTTGCGACTTTGGGGGACTCTGAAGGGATGTAGCAACATTTCTTCCTTCTAAATCATTGTGTTGTCCAGCTTCATCTTTTGGTGCAGGAATCCTTTCCCTGGACAAATACAGAGCATGAAAAATATATCAATAAAAGATCCATTGATATGAACCGCCAAGAAATCAAATTATTAATAAAATTTTATTTAATAATTTTGGTGTAATTTTAGGTTTCTAATTCCAATAGTTAGGGATTTCATATCATTAATAATTTAATGCATTGACGATTCATATTAATACTCCAATTAGATGCAAGATTTCTTCTTTCTTCCTAGCAATCCTTTCGTACGTCGTAACATAATTAGGTCGTTTCCTTCTCCAAAGAAGATGATAAAGATTTTTCAATCTTACCTGGGCAATGAAGCATGCTGTCTTTGAAGTGGAGTACTTCTTTCACCCTTACCATAATGTTCCTCTAGATGTGCAAACTGGCGCTTGAAGCGATCGACACCACTGAATATATGAAGGGAAGGGAAAAAAGGGTCATCAAATAAAATGAAAAATCTTCTCAACCAATTCATAGTGACTTCTGTATACAAATATAAACCTAAAATAATATATCTATATATCTATATAT